>CM046878.1:373712032-374004532 GCA_025667525.1 Glebionis coronaria
GAGATTTTGAGAGGACCTCAGCGGGTGTAAGGGCAGGGTTTACATCATGGAAGGGTTTGAGTGTGGCCAGGGCATCTTTAACAGCCTTTTTATCAACAACCTTAAGGCATTCATCACCATGTTTCCATCCAGCCACACTCGAGAAATCTTTAAAGGAGAAAGCAAATGGGTGTTCATTGCATGAAAGGCTAAAGGTTATTGTGTCATCTACCACTTCAGCAGAGTACCAGAATTCCCTAAGGTATTCTTGGTAGAAGGTGGTTGGGGATTTGGTGAAGGCTTCACTTAAGTCACAATTTTGCATGAAGTTTACCAGATCTGAGTAGGTGTCATTAGGAGCCTTGATCCATCCAATGGAGTAGTTTGAGGCGAGGATGCTTTCGTTGATCTCGAAGTTAACGTTTGCTGCCTTGGGAACGGAAAAAGCCATGGATTCAAGGTCGAAGGTGAAAGAAAATGGAGGATGGTTTAAGAGAGAGAAGAACTTAGAGAGAGAAATAGATTTGTGAAATAAGAATGGTGGTGGTTGAGAAGAGACGAGAGACAATATATATTCAAAATAAGTAAACAGTTATTCAACCGCATTTAATGCAAAGTGAGAAAATGACTGCTCAAGTGGGTCCCTTGACCTTTCAAAACTTATTTGTCTCCTCGTTATTCGAAAAATAAATGATTAAATATTTGAGAATGTTTTTTGCATTTACTTGGAGAGTAACTACCTAGTTTCATGTGAAAAGCATTTAATATAGAATCAATTATTTAATGAACACATTTAATATCAAGCCATAGGCTTTGAGATATTGAGCATCCCTAGCTCAGCAACTAGCCTGTTGAACGAAGGTTCAGCCAAAGGCTTTGTGAAGATATCAGCTAGTTGCAGCTCTGTGGGAACAAAGTGCAGCTCAATATCTCCCTTCATTATATGATCCCTGATAAAATGAGACCTGATATCAATGTGTTTGGTACGAGAGTGAAGAACAGGGTTGTTGGATATGGCAATGGCGTTGGTGTTGTCACAAAAGATTGGCACTTTGTCATATAAAATTTCATAGTCAGCCAATTGACTTTTCATCCAGAGCACCTGAGCACAACAGCTGGCTGCAGCGACATATTCTGCTTCAGCTGAAGACATAGCCACAGAGTTTTGCTTCTTAGCACTCCATCCAACCAATTTTCCTCCTAGGATTTGACAGCTGCTTGAAGTGCTTTTCCTGTCAATACAGCATCCAACATAGTCTGAATCTGAATAGGCCTTGAGATCAAAGCCTGATTCCTTGGGATACCATATACCTAGGGATGGTGTTCCTTTGAGATACCTGAAAATTTTCTTAACAGCCACTAGATGGGATTCATTTGGGTTAGCTTGGTACTTTGCACAGAGACATGTGGAGAATTGGATATCAGGACGACTAGCTGTCAGATACATGAGTGGCCCAATCATGCCTCTATATAAAGTCTCATTAACAGAGACCCCTGACTCATCAGGGCCCAAGTTGTTGGGTGGAAGCATGGGGTATTTCACTGATGCACAATCAGCTAAGTCATATTTTTTAAGTAAATCCTTAACATACTTTTCTTGACAAATTGAAATTCCCTTAGGACATTGTTTAATTTGAAAACCCAAAAAGTAAGTTAATTCACCCATCATACTCATCTCATATTTCTTGGTCATTAATTTAGCAAAACGTTTACTAAGATTGACATTTGTTGACCCAAAGATGATATCATCCACATAAATCTGCACAATGATGAAATCACTCTTATCCTTGAAGGTAAAGAGTGTTTTATCAATAGAACCCCTGACAAATTTATTTTCAGTCAAGAAATTAGAAAGAGTTTCATACCATCATCTTGGAGCTTGTTTCACCCCATACATGGCTTTGTGTAGTCTGTACACATGGTTGGGAAACTCATTGTTCTCAAATCCTTCAGGTTGTGCAACATACACTTCCTCAGCCAAATCACCATTGAGGAATGCACTCTTTACATCCATCTGATACACAGTGAAGTTCATATAGGCAGCATAAGCCAAGAAGATTCTGATGGCTTCAAGTCTTGCAACTGGAGCAAAAGTTTCATCATAATTAATTCCTTCAGTCTGAGTATACCCCTGTGCCACCAGCCTGGCCTTGTTTCTGATGATGTTCCCAATTTCATCCATCTTATTTCTATAGATCCATCTAGTGCCTGTGATATTATTTCCAGGTGGAGCTTGCACTAGTGTCCATACTTTGTTCCTTTTGAACTGGTTGATTTCTTCTTGCATAGCAACTACCCATCCTTCTTCTACCAGAGCCTCAGCTACTCTTTTAGGTTCAATTTGTGAGAGAAATTCAGCAAAGACACATTCATTGGCTGAGGCAGACTCTGAGTCATGAATTCGTTGTCTAGTTGTAACCCCTGCATTAGGTTCCCCAATAATGTTGACAAGAAGAATATGTTGTTCTCTTGACCACTTATTTTGAGAAGCTGGGGACTCAAGGACAGGAATACTTATGGGCACAGCTGGTACAATTTAAGTTTCATCCTGCTGACTAGGAGGGCTTTCTTCAAAGACTACTTCAGTGTCAGAGTCTTCTTCAGCCATATCAAGAGGTACAACTTCATTATCAGCAGGAGATTCTTTAGGGATTTGAAGAATTGGTGAGTCATCAATAGCAGTAGAAGAAGAAGGACTACCAGAGGTTTGTGGTTCTTCTTCATCAATTTCCTGAGAGGTAGGAACTTCTATGTTGTGAGTAGACAGAGGGTCAAAGGCAGGAACATAAGGAGTGAGAGTGTTGGAGTGATGATGGAGATGACTGGTAGGTCTTGGTTCTGAGAACTCATCACTTGGGAAAGACATATTTTCATTAAAATCAATTTCATCACCCTCTGTTCCTATTCTCTGTATGACTTCATCATCTTCATTGAATCTGACATGAAAGGTTTCTTCTACTTATTGTCTTCTGATGTTGAATACTCTGAAGGCTTTGGCTGTTGGAGAGTATCCCAAGAAGAAACCATCATCAGCTTTTTCATCAAACTTTCCAAGTTTATCCCTGTAGTTGTAAATGAACACAGGGCATCCAAACACATGAAAATAGCTGACATCTGGAGATCTTTTTCTAAAAACTTCATAGGAAGTTTTACCATGTCTTTTGACAATGATTGATCTGTTTTGTGTGTAGCAGGCAGTGTGAACAGCTTCTCCCCAAAATTGCTTTGGTAAGGCTGCACCATTCAACATAGTTCTGGCTGCTTCAATCAAAGTCCTGTTTCTTCTTTCAGCCACACCATTTTGTTCCGGGGTGCCAGCTGAAGAGAAGTTTTGTGAAATCCCTTTTTCATCACAAAAAGATTCAAGTTGATGAGTCTTAAATTCAGTACCATTATCACTTCTTAGAGCTTTGACTCTAACATCATTCATATTTTCAACCTGTCTGATGAAGGACATGATGGTATCAGCTGCATCACTTTTCCTTCTGAGGAAGAAAACCCATGTGTATCTTGAAAATTCATCAACTATGACCAAGGTGTATTTGTTGTGATTAATGGTCTGAGGTTTGACAGGCCTAAACAAATCCATGTGAAGGAGATGTAAGCACTTGTCAATAGAGAATGATTGCCTAGTCTTGAATGAAGACCTGTGATGCTTTCCTTTGACACAGGCAGAACAAGTCTTGTCTTTAGAAAACATCACTGAAGGTAGACCAGCAACCAGGTATTGAGTGGCTATCTTGTTGATGTTCTTGAAGTTGAGATGAGACAGTCTTTTGTGCCACAGCCAATTGACACTTTCAGAGGCTTTAGCAAGAAAACAATTTGAGTTGTCTTCAGAGCAAACAACCATGTTGATGATATAACATCTCTTCTTCTAGGTGCAATAAGCACAACATCATTATTTTTGTTGAATATGGTTCCCTGAGTCTTAGTAAACAAAACCTTATAGTCAGCATCACACAATTGGCTGATGCTAATAAGATTGTGTTTAAGACCATTCACATATGCAACCCAGGTAAACGTAATTCCATTGCAGTTCACTGAACCATATCCTTCTGTGTCACCTGAAGAGTTATCTCCAAACACCATTTTAGGACCTGGCTCCTTTGAGTATCTGTGCATGTATTGTTGAATCCCTTTCATGTGTCTAGAACAGCCACTGTCTAGATACCATACTGATTCCTTGAGATATTTCTGCATAGATACATAGAAATAGGTTAGTTCCTATGGTGAACCCACTTTCCAGTGGGTTCCCTGAATTGCTGATTAGCAACTCTTGTGTTCCTGAAGAACTTTTGGCGTTGGGAGGGACAATTCACTGTTTCATGGGTATAACTTCCACAGATATCACACCCAGGGAAGTCACCACACTCGTCTGAGTGATGGTCTATGAATCCGCAGAATTTACAGGGAGGATAAGGTCTGTAGTTTCCCTGTTTTCTTTTGGAACCCTGTGGTCTATCCCTAGAGGGTGTCTGAGCTCTCTTAGCTGCCATATGTCTGTCATGATCTAAGGTCATGTGGTGAGAGTTTTTACATACATTGCAATAAGGTTTGATTAACCTTTCCTCTTTGGGTTCACCTAGGACTGACTTAGGTTCATGAGAAGTAGAGCATTCAGCGAAAGGCTTAATGTGTTGTTTCAAGAGTTCTACTTCTTTCATTAGAGACAACAGGCGTTCTTCAGTGGTAGGGTCAACCTTATTCACAGCTTTAGTAGAGACAGGCTTAAAAGCAACTTGTTTACCAGTTTGTTTAGCAGGCACATGAAAAACTTTAGATGGAGGTTTCTCAATATCTATTCTAAGTTCACCCTTAGCAGCTCGTGAGGAACTACTAGGTTCAACTCCAGAGAGTTTGGGCAAAGGTGGTAACTCAGCCACATCTTCAGAGACAGGGTCATTAGTCAAAGTGGTATCTGACATATGAATAGTCTCTATAGATTTGAAGATAATGTCTTTGGGTTTGGTGAGAATTCTCAGCTTATTTTTCTTAGCAGATATATCCCTTTTAATGTCAGCAGACAATTCATCATTAAGCAATTGATCTATTGTGAACCTAGCACACAGCCATTTTTCAATAACCTTGTTTAATTCAGAAACTTGATCATTTAAAGCAATGTTTTTCAAGGTTAACCTAGTGACTTCATTTTGCAGGGATATTTTCTCTAAATTAACCCGTCTAAGAGTTTCACATTCAGATTTAGCATTTAGCAATTCAGTTTTAACAGAGTGAAACTTATCAAGTAGGTTCTTTCTTTGTTCCTCAACAAAGTGTAAATCAACAATGGTGTAATCAAGGACATGCTTGCGTTCATCACCATCAGACATAGATAAAAGCCTGTGTACCTTTTTCATTGTGATGTCAACCCATTGTCCTGATCTTGCATCACCTTTTCCAACAGCTGGTTCATCCTCAGCTATAACCATGAAAGCCCTGACTCTAGTAGTATCTTCCTCATCTGAAGTCAGTGGCTCATCATTCCAATCATAAGCTTCAGCTACCAACCCTTTCTCTGTCTTTTTATCACCACCCTTCTTCTTAGACAGAGCTTCAAGCTTCAAATTCATTTGTTCTAACTCAGCTTTAAGTGCCTTGTACTTGTTTTTGTAATCCTTCTTCTCAGTGTCTGATGAATTGGATTGGTGAGATGAGTTGTTGTGTTGTTTGAACTTGTAAGTGATGAGTCCTATGATCGTTGGGCTCAATGGTTATGAACCATATATCTAGGTTTGATCATCGTTCATATGATAACATAGCGGAAAAGAACAATGATCATGAACAAGGTGTTTAGGCACAAAGAACACATGAATTAAAACAAATGGGTTGCTCATTATATTAATAATAAACAACCACTAGACGTGTATACATTGAATCCCACGTCTAGTGCGACACACACTTTAGGTTTACATTGTGAATGAATAAGTGAATAAAACCTATGACCCTTGGTTCCTTTTATAGTGTAAGGATTAGGGTTTACAAGAGATAAGAATGAATAAACAAGTAAATCTTCTATTTAAATAAACTTATGCAGAATATCTTTTGCATGTTTATCTAAATAGAAGCTTCCATTAGCTTCTTTTGTCTACGTTTTGTCAATGCTTGAATTGCATGTGACAATGCTTGGATTGCTCTTGACAATGCTTGATTCCATCAACGCCCAAATAACTCTTGTCAATGCTTGGAATGCTCTTGTCAACGCCTAGACAAATACTTCACGTTTTCTTCATTTTTGAGTTTCTGCCACATCAACTTTTTGACCCAACAATCTTCCCCTAGTTGATAGTGGCAAAACTCTATGTGTATCTCTTGTAAGTTATACATGATCTTCAAATTGCTTCCCCTCAAATGTAGCATGTATTTTCTTCCCCTTTTTTGTCACATCAACAAGGAAGTAAACAATGTTGCAATGTTGAAGATTCTCCAAATGTAGGCTCTGTGTAATGATCCTGAAGAAAAATAAATAAAGTATTCTTGATGTAGAAGTAAAATAACCCAAACTTATATTCCATATCTTGTACGATGATGTGATGAAGTGTGTTGCTGATACAAAAATCCTCATCCTTTGTGAGACACTGAGCACGATAATGTAACTCCTTCAAGTGATAGCAAATATGTGCATAGAGAACCATAAGAAAAATCACATGTTCCTAGACCTTGTATCACTTCATTAGTAACCATGTAAGCATAAACAAGTTACCTTTAAAGTCAGTGGCTGGAAGTCCATGACTTTAAGATATGATAGAACATAAACTCGCGAAAATCTTCTTCAATCATCAATCTTACCATAAGAATTCTTCCCCTTAAGCTAACACTTCTTCATAAAGAAACTTAATCTTCATATCATATGTAAAAGTGATAAGACGGATAACTCTTTTACAAGGCTACCCCGATTACATAATCAAATCCAATAAAGTACCTCACGAATTGTTGCTAACTTACTTTAAAATCATTAATCCGTTTAAAAATATCCGAGCCATAAATATCAACTTGATATTCTATATTAAAACGGAGATTCCATGTACCTTTGTGTGTATTATTCTCCTTTTTGTGTGCTTAAAACATACCAGTTTTTCTCAAACAGCAGCTATCCATGTGTCGTCCAACATCTCTTCTGTCCAATATCTTGGTCAGATGTATTGTCCGATATCTGACAATACGTATCAGCGTTGAAGCTCATATATCGGACGACACTGTCAACCTATCAGCGTTGACTTATTCCTGTCAGCGTCGAAACTCTTCCTGTCAGCGTCTGAATTACACACGTCAGCGCCAACCTTAAATCCTGTCAGCGTTCATTCTTTACTCTTGTCAGCGTCAAATTCTTATCAGCTTCTAACTCTTTGTAATCCCACGTAAATAGGATATGACGTAGAGTATTTAGGATCCCATATGAAGATTGTGTCGTGTGAACACAATATATCGTAAATATTACAAAAACAATTTGTTTATATAATCTTTACGTGACCCAACATGAATATCATTTGCCAACCATCGTGTGAACATGAATATATTCCACCAATAAGAAGTTTAAAACCGTGTGAACGCATACTTTTGTTACTCTTGCTCCTTCGTGTGAACCCAATATCAATAGCCAATCAGATCATTCGCTTTGTGTGAACACAAATATCTTCAACCAATAGGAACTTAAGTATCGTGTGAACACACAATCTTCAACAATGAGAATGAGGACTCACGGTAATACATACACTAGCATGTAGAGTATCCAAGCTTCAAATACTAGAGTTTAACCGTGTGAATGCAATCTTTGCAACCAATGAAAACCTTGCGTCGTGTGAACATAAACCATGTATAGCTTTTTCTTGGTCCACACATCCTTGCATCACGTCACCACCAGCATGGTTTTGTCTTCCTATCCGTAGTTTAAAAAGCAACGGAGTAAAGAACACATCACAAATTGGATTATTAACAGCTTATGAAGTGTTGTCGATTGTCTCTTAACCATGTGAACTTTACACAGCGATCAAACATACAACACAGCAACAACTTCACACAAATCTAGGGTTTAATATTTTGTGCATCGAAACCCTAATTAGGGTTTGTAAATTAACCTTAGATCTTGAATCATAACAGCCACACACTGCAAATCTTCCTGCTTTAAAGTAGATCTAGGGTTTGAGAAACCCTAGTTCATGATTTCATGTGAAAGCAGAAAACTGAAAATCTGTCATCAGCCGACTTCGACGCTTAATAACTTTTGCCTGGGGATAAAACTCGACAATCCCTCCGGTGGATGTTTAGATCTATGTATGTAGAACACACATCTAAAATTTCGTGACGATCCAACGGTTCAATCAAAAGTTATGACCTTCTGAATACTGCTGCGCACACAAAAACGTCCAGAAAAATTCAATACGAATTTTTCTTCTTCACCATACACGAACACCTCGTCGGACCTAGATATCAAGAGCCTTAGGCTCTGATACCAATTGATGAGTCCTATGATCGTTGGGCTCAATGGTTATGAACCATATATCTAGGTTTGATCATCGTTCATATGATAACATAGCGGAAAAGAACAATGATCATGAACAAGGTGTTTAGGCACAAAGAACACATGAATTAAAACAAATGGGTTGCTCATTATATTAATAATAAACAACCACTAGACGTGTATACATTGAATCCCACGTCTAGTGCGACACACACTTTAGGTTTACATTGTGAATGAATAAGTGAATAAAACCTATGACCCTTGGTTCCTTTTATAGTGTAAGGATTAGGGTTTACAAGAGATAAGAATGAATAAACAAGTAAATCTTCTATTTAAATAAACTTATGCAGAATATCTTTTGCATGTTTATCTAAATAGAAGCTTCCATTAGCTTCTTTTGTCTACGTTTTGTCAATGCTTGAATTGCATGTGACAATGCTTGGATTGCTCTTGACAATGCTTGATTCCATCAACGCCCAAATAACTCTTGTCAATGCTTGGAATGCTCTTGTCAACGCCTAGACAAATACTTCACGTTTTCTTCATTATTGAGTTTCTGCCACATCAACTTTTTGACCCAACAGTAAGGTTTGGATGAAGATGATGGATAGGAGGGTGAGGATGTCTTGGTGGAAGGACAATCTTTTTGGAAGTGTCCAAGCTTTCCACAGGCAAAGCAAGTTTCTTTTGACCTGTCAGTTGGTTTACTAGCTGATCCTATTCTCCCTGATCTTTTGAAGAATCTTCTTTGGTTGGCTAGTAAGCCTCTTTCATGAAACTCTGCATTAAGGTCTGTCAAGAACTCTTGGCTGCTGCGGGTGTCTTCTTCAACATCAGATTCGATGTCATGAGGATGTGGTGCAGAGATCAAGGCTTTGGAAGATGCTCCTTGAACTATAAATGTTTCAGTATCTGACTTGTAAATAGTATCAATCAGCCCTTCTTCATAATTGTACTTTCCATAAAGCTGAGCTAAGGTGTCATTCTTGATTGAATTATTAGCTCTCTGAGTCTGATTCATACTCAGCCACTTTCTTGGAAGGCTGTTGACAAATGTGGCATTAATCTCAGCTTGACCAATGGTGACATCATTCATTGCTAGGTCGTTGAGAAGAATCTTCAGCCTTGTATAGGTTTGCTGAACCTTTTCACCTTCAAGTGACTTGAAGGCGTTGAACTGAAGTCTGAGTGCCTGAATCTTTGTCTCTCTTGTTTTAGAGGGTCCTTCATGGCCAAGGATGAGGTATGTCCACATTTGCTTGGCTGTGGGACACTGAATGACAGACTTCATGATATGTTTGGGAAGACATGATATGATGATGCTTTTGAGACGTTTATCTTGGTTTACCAATTTTCTATCAGCTGGAGTCCATTGTTTGAGAGGTTTGGGAAGAGGGTTTTCTTCAATGGAGGTAAGCGTCATGGGAATATAAGGACCATTTTCTAAAATTTCTAGAAGAAAAGGTTCAAGTCCATCGAGATACACAAGAAATTGACTCTTCCAACTGGCAAAATCTTCTTCATCAAAGACTGGTACACTTGTGACATGTGATCCACCTCTTGAGTCAAGAAGTTGGGGTAGATCATCGTCATTGGCAGGAGGGTTGAGTCTTGGTGAAGATGGTGTTGTAGAAGGTGAATGTGGTGGGTTAGAAGTTTCTGGCATGGTGGATCTTGATTATAAAACTGAGAACGATGTTTCTTGAAGGTTTTAATATCAAACACCGCTTTGATACCAATTGAAAGTCCCTAATCAATGCTAGAAACCCTAAACTTAACTAATCAACACAAGGTATTACTTTTCAAACGTAATCTTATTATTGTATTGTAGAAATGCTAAAATGGATCCGGTGGTCTAATGTGGTGGTAGATGGTGGTGGAAGCCATTGTTGGCTTAGAGAGAGAGAGGGGTTGAATGTGTGTGAAAATAATAGAAAATGTATTAAGTGAAAATGTGACACAACCAGCACCCCTCCTTGGAAGCTAAGGAGGGGTATATATAGTCACACACGATACGCTTAACAGTAAAAGAACCTAGTCTAGTCTAAAGGTGTGTGACTATGATAACTAATGGGAATTCTTAAATGTCGTCACATAAAGTGAGTTTCCAACAATCTTCCCCCATGGGACGACGTGTAGAATTCCTTACAATATTTTTTCCTAACAAGTACATAATGATAAGAACAAGAGCTTTCATGAAGCGTCCAATGCTGATGATGTCTTCTGAGGCCTTTGACTTCAAAACGACTCATCTTTAACTTGTAGTAGAAATACTGTAACGGCACGAGCTAAGTAACTCATACACTTCTGGTTAAGGAGAAGCTTCTGAATTAGCTTCCCCCTAATTCATGCCACATAAACTTGATGTAGAAGCCTTTTAAATAGCTTCCCCCCAAATCGACAATCCTCGTAAGCAACTTCAAAGCTTTCAATAAAGCTTAGAATGATTAAGCGCACAGCGGAATCTAACAAGCAAATCCCATCATATAACATGATAACGTTGCTAAGAGAGATTGAAAGTTTGGGGTACACCAAGTAGATCAACAACTTCTCTTATCACGCTTGAATAATTCTTCTGAATTTTTCTTCCCCCTGAGAGTTCAAGTTATGCATACCAGAAAGAATCAAGACATTTCTTCCCCCACATGGTTGAAGAAAGTAAATCAATCCCCATTATGAAGCTCAAATACTGAAGTAGACACTTTATCCTATTCATGAAGTTGACATCGTAACACCAGAGTCAATTAAGTCCCGGAAATGCACATATATTCTTCCGGAGATGCACTAGAGTCAATTAAGTCCCGGGAGTGCATATAGTAGTGTACCGTTTAGAGATTGATAATGCCACGAGTTAAAACACTGATTTTCTCTGCGGCTATGACAAATGTCATCCCGGAATGTCTTCAAATCAAAAGAAGGTATGAAGTTCATCACGTGTACTCGTTGTGCATTTGATGTGTCTTCTTCTTCCCCCTTGATGGTTTCGAAACTCGGAACCATCAATAAATCGTAAGCACATAAACCTGAAAATCTCGAGAGAATAATAAATAAGCTTAATTATATTCGGTGAGAATCAGCTGTTGATCGAAAATCTCTTCTCATAAACTCTCCATGGCCATCTTTACCAACCCACTTGAAGGCAATTTGAAGTGACCACTGATGGAATGAACCAGATACATCAAATATGAAACTGAATAAGAATCCTTCAATCTTGTGACTTAAGCTTGCACTATTGTTGAATGGAGAACGGTGGATAAAATTTTAAGTACCCAATGCATCACTAAAGATGTCTATAAGTACAACCCCTCTTGAAATTATCCACGACGACTATACGCGTGACACTGAGTACAACAAAGTAACCCCTTTGAGTGATAGTTATCCGAGTCATCAACCATCCACCCCGAACCCGGAAACCAGATAACCAAGTCTTCATTCTAAAATTAAGTACGAGCAAGTTATCTATTAAAAGATAAAATAAATACACGCCTTCGAAAAAATTCGTCTCCGTCTTCAAATAATTAATATCCGATCCAAAAAAAAATCTGTAGCCACTACAAAATCGCCCATTTTTTCTTGGTCTCGTTTCAAATAAATTCTCGTCACATTTGTCTCGTCACGTTATTTTGTCACGTCACTTTTTGTCTCGAGAATGTCCAAAGTATATCATTAGACACAAAATTTTTATTCAAAAAAAAAAATGAATAATTTTTTTTTTGAAACAAAAATTCGTGTATAGGAGTGAAAAAATATACGGCCCAAATTGATTTCAATGTTAAATATTTGGTCGGTTAAACATTTCAAACAATTAAACCAACCAAAGACAAGTAGCCCACGAGTGTACCACTACATACGGGCCCAATTGTCACAAAGTATAGAACCGGTCCAAGATTGTGAGGTTAAATAACTTTCCCCAACCCTAATTCAACTCACATATGACTTAAACCTACACCTAATCTTCCACATCGAAAGTTCCGCCCCCAACTTTTCTCTCCCTCAAACTCTCCGTCCCATATCAACTGCCTATCTCAGTTACCAAAAATCATCAAACAAATATTCATCTCTAATCAAATCTCAATCTCCTACATCACAATAAATCCATCGCAACTACCTAATAAATTAGGATAGATCAATACTTTATCCGATTCAAGCTATTCACATTCATCAGGGACCCACGATGTAAACACTGAATGAATATTTGATGCGGCTTAGATCTTGATACAGGTCTCAGGTAGGTTCGAATCGTATTGCATGTTTGTATGTGATTCGTTGAGAGCTTGAATCGATAAAAAAAGAACTGATTATAGCAAAGTTGCTATCAATCTTTCTTTTATTTCGAAAATTAAAACATGGTAAACACCAAACATTAGATCTATGTTGCATGTCGATTAATTGTGAAATAAATCGAAATAAAGAACTGATTATAACAAGCTTGTTATACATCATTCTTAAATTTCGTAGATTAAAAATAGGTTTATATCCAACAAATAAGATATATGATGAGAGATTTTTATGGAGGTCGATCTATATAGATCTTGCCTAGCAAATAGAGCCACAATAAAATGATTCTGAGATCTTTTGTTTTATTTGATGAGTTTTCTGTTTTGGTTAATGATATATAGATGGGACTAGGTGTCGTTGGGATTAGGATAGGGCATGGTGTTGAGGAGTTATAAGGGTGGCTGTGAGTCAACTCAGTTGGGTTTAACTGAGTCAACTCGGTAAATACCGAGTTGACTCGGTTGCGATGGATATAGTTTTGGTCCAAGTTTTGTCACATTAAAACAACATGGGCATGAAATGTTACAACTGCATCGTAATAAATATTTAACCATCGCAGTCATAGTTTGGTACCATCGCAGTCAAACATTAACAAGGAGTCCATCGCAGTCAAAACCTTGACCCATCGCAGTCAAAACAAGTGAACCCATCGCAATCAAAAACCATCGCAAAGTCAACCTTGTTTTTTTTTCCATCGTAATCTAAAAGAAACAGAGTCCATCGCAGTCAAATGTCTCATTGCGATGGTACCCATTGCGATGGTACCCATTGCGATGGTACCCATCGCAATGGTACCCATCGCAATGGTTACCAGCCATCAGAATATTGGGAAAAAATGGGCAGCATGACGTTATACATATGCCATTGCGATGGGATCAAACCATCCATCGCAATGAGGACGGCCCTACCCATCGGAATGAGACAAAAAAGAACCCCATCGGAATACATCCGAAAAAGAAGCCGTCGCAGTGAAAGCATCGTAATGTCCATCTTAATAGGGTTTTGACCAGTGAATTTGTACCCCCATAAAAAAATGGTTGAACCATGAAAACTTTTGTCTTTATCCCCATAAAGAAAAGCAGATTTGATGAATATCAGGATAAAAAACAACAAAAGAAAACGCGGGAATACAACTTGGACAAAAGTAATGAATTTCGAGACATGATGGAAATAAAGGACACAGAAATGATAAACTTCACCAAATACATAACTTGAGACATGGTATGTGACTTTTTTTGGATAAATTGGACAAAAAGAAAGAAGACGTGCCAACAAAAAAAGTTGTGACAAAATGAACCACAAAATGATATAACGAGACACAAAGAAGAAATTAGACCACCAAATCAAATATACGAACTCGATCCAAGGATAGAACCGAGGCTCTGATGCCAAATGTAGAAATGCTAAAATGGATCTGGTGGTCTAATGTGGTGGTAGATGGTGGTGGAAGCCATTGTTGGCTTAGAGAGAGAGAGAGGTTGAATGTGTGTGAAAATAATAGAAAATGTATTAAGTGAAAATGTGACACAACCAACACCCCTCCTTGGAAGCTAAGGAGGGGTATATATAGTCACACACGATACGCTTAACAGTACAAGAACCTAGTCTAGTCTAAACGTGTTTGACTATGATAACTAATGGGAATTCTTAAATGTCGTCACATAAAGTGAGTTTCCAACATGTATAATAAAGAATTACAAGTGTTATGGATAACACCGTTTGATGACAATGTGTTGTGCACACTTTGAACAACTATAAACCCTAACTTATGAATACAGTCGCAGCTGTTTGATTCTATAAGTTCTAAGCAATAATGTTATGAATATACTCAAAGTGTTAAACATTAATGCATGGATACACATCCTATTTATCGTGATATGAGGTTGAACTAAATAGTACTTGATGGTGACTACACAAGCTTTCACTTTTCAGACATCAGTCACATGATGCTCTTATATTCTTGGTAGTCTGCCATTATGCTTTAAGAAAACAGTTGTCAAAACAATTTCCTTTTTCTTCATAGTCTCGAACACACAAATGGCATGTCCAAAGTGTGCTGAGTGTTAACAGGGTATTGCCACCCCTGTTAACCCTCAACCTCTCAGAGTCCCTGATACATCTTGGCTGTTATCCATCACAGCCAGTGAGTATGTCTTCAATTAATCTTTGACTTCCTTGACAATGTCTCTAACATGGACTCCTCTGAGGTTGCTCACAGAGACTTGGATCTCTATAAGTCTTGCGATACTTGCCTGCCTCCTAGGCACAGGCAAGGGACTATCTAACAGCTTAATTATGTTTAAATCTATGATCAAGGAATCTAACACGTTTAGATTCCCAACAGAAAGAACCTCGAAAAATGTTGCACTATAACTTGAAGTGAATGTGAGGATTCAATTTGATTAATGTCTTCTTTGTAGATTTGTTCTAGTGGGTGGTTCAATTTGAGGAGCATTGGGTGGATGAAAATGGTACGATCTTGACCGAAGAGTGTCACAAATCCGCTTCCTTCTTTAAGTAGAGAAATGTTCGACAGATGGGACCGAAGTAGTCGAAATAAAGTCATTCTACTTTCTCTAGCTTTCACATTCATTTGATGCGATTCTCCCTCCTGAAAAGTCAAATTCAAAAAATCCATTGAGATTTGATGACAAATGAAAGTAAAGATTAGTTGTCGATCGATCAATGAAAGAAAGTAATTGTGTTTGTTGTTGTGAGTAGAAGTCGAGAAATAATGTTAAAATCCCCTAATAATTGTTCTCGATAATTGTGTTTGTTGTTGTGAGTAGAAGTCGAGAAATAATGTTAAAATCCCCTAATAATCTTAAAATATTTGTCACTGTATCGGAATCCCCAAATTTAATCCGTCGGAATAACCATCGGAATGTCCTATCAGAAAGTCTGTCGGAATGTGGATTGGAATATCTGTCGAAATAATAATGTTTAAACCATCGGAATACTCATCGCAATACCCATCGCAATATTACCCATCAGAATACTCATTATTACCCATCGGAATGTTACCTATCGCAATATTGGATCGCAATGCCTGTCGGAATGTTTGATCGCAATACCTGTCGGAATGTGTTGATCGCAATACCAGTCGGAATGTTGTGATCACAATACCTGTCGAAATGTATTGATCGTAATACCTATCGGAATGTTTAGATTGCAATATGGCTAGAACAAATTGGACAGAGTAACGACTCAATATCTCTTGAAACCGTCGGAATCCCAGATTGCAATGTACGATCGGAATGTCTCGTCGGAATAAGGTATCGAAATCCGGTGACCGCAAAGTAGAACCAAATGGTTATTGCGATCAGGCCACACTCCCTTGTACTTTCCGATGGAGACACTTTACCACTTTTCTCGGATAGTACACAACAAATTCGGAATTTTAAGCCTAAAACCGAATCAAACACCAAAAAATTTGTGGTTTTTTTTTTTTTGGTAACCGTGATTTCCGACTCATTGGCCGACTAATCCACGGGGTTTGAGCCCACCGCCACACAGACTCAAACCAGGTAAAGCCCTCCCTTTTCAGGAGGTTGGTGTGGCCACTTCAAGGTTGTTTGCACCTAGTGGGAATTGAACTTGAGACCTCACACACTTTGGAGTGATAGCCACAAATCTTTTTGCCACTAGGCCACCCTTGAGTGGTTAACCCAAAAAAAAAAAAATTGTGTTTTTAACCCAAAATACCAATACCAAATCACTATAACAAGTAACTAGATAACGTATATCAAGATTAAAGCATAAAAACACAAATAAAAATTTGGACGTGGGTATAGATGATCAAACCACAAAAATCAAGAACACAAGAACAAAACCAATCAAACCAAGGCTCTTGATACCATTTGTAGGTCCTCGCAATCCTTGGATTATCCTTGTGTTGGAATGATCTAAAGAGATAGAGAGATAAATGAAGATGTAGAGAGAGAAAGGAGAGAAAGAGAGGAAAATGGTTGATTAATAAAATGTGTGTGTAAACAAAAAGTGACCAACCCCTCCTAACATGCTAGGAGAGGATATATATAGCCCACCCTACATGTGGGCTATATGGGATATATTGGATCACGAGCCCAATATCATTGGAGTGACCGATCCTTTCTAAATACGTAAAAATGTATTTCCAACAATTTCTTTCCTGCTAAATAGCATAGGTAGTAGCAGCCAAAACCAACTTGGACACAACACTCTTCGTCGACTTTTGACTAGCAAACGGATGATAATGTAAGGCCTAACTTGGAGGCTTTTATTCACCAAAAACCCTAAAAATCAACAATGGCGGCAAGAAAAATTTTCCTGCCTAAACGATTTTCTTTTCTTGTTTAATCAGGATGCCTTTCAATGATGTTGTTTTCTCGTTTAATCTTTGATTAGGCTTGAGTTAACAAAGTCCTTATTGGGTTGATAGTTTATTCAGATCTGCTTAGTCGTTTTTTTCTTTTTATTTGTCGTCTTTGTTTTTTCTTCTTATCATATTGTCGGTGCTCGTTTCTATATATCCTAATCCAAGGGATCGCTGGTGGTTTTTTTTGTTCGGTAGTATAATCGGTTTTGGTTATTAAGAAGTTAGGGTTTCGGTTTTTGTCTTTTTGTTTCTAGGGCTTGTTTCTTCCTTTCAGTTTATTAGGGTTTCGTTTGCTTCCATGGAGTCAAGCGATCACACTCTGTCTGAACTAGCAGCAATAGTTGCGATTATCAACGGAATGCAACCATGTAACTTGCTGGAAATTGCTAAACTGTTTGGCGTTGGTTTAATTACGGCTAAGGATGCAGGTGATTTTATGCGTGAAAACAAATAAATATAAGCTTTGGTCGTTGATTTCACGTGATCGCTCCAAGGATATCTTCAACTTGCTATGTCAGTTCGAAGCTGATTTGCGTGTTTCTAGATACTCTAAGGGTACAAATATTCCCGTTGTTTCCTCGGCTGGGGAAGGTATTGACGGACTAAAAGGTGATAGCGTTAGGGTTTCTTTTAACCCTAGTATCACTATGCGAAGACCTGTGCCCATGTCCGTTGATACCCAGGATCAGCTCGGTGAGTTTTTAAGCGTCTCATCTCCTTTGGTTACTAGACTTATTGATGAGGAGGCACATGAGTACTCGCGTTTGCCTTCTAGGGATGGTGATGAATCGATTTGGGATCAAGCTAGTGCGCCAAGCATTGAGTCGTCTATGACTCATTCGGTGAGTGTTTCTATTCCTTCTAATACGTATGCAGGGGTGATCGCTTCTAATTCCTCTCCGAAAGGTTGTTCTGATTTTAGACATCGTGTGGCCGATAAAACTTATGATGGTGTAAATAATGCTATCCCCCGCAAGGTAGTGGAAAAAATGAATAATCGATATGAAAATACCTTGTATGGTTACTTTATCGGGAAGAGACTTGCCTTTCCGGTTGTGGAATATTTTGTTAAAAATAATTGGGCGAAACATGGGGTACGTAAGATTATGATGAATGAAAAGGGTTTTTTGTTTTTCAAGTTTGATAATATTACTGGTTTGGAGGCGGTTCTGGAAGGAGGTTCATGGATGATTAGAAATTCACCAATAATTTTAAAAAAATGGACGGTAAATACTAACCCTAAGAAGGAGGAACTAACTCATGTCCCGGTTTGGGTTAAATTTCATGAAGTCCCATTACAGATTTTTGATGAGGAGGGTTTGAGTTTTATAGCAAGTTATGTTGGAAAACCAGTTATTTTGGATTCTTACACAAGCACTATGTGTAAGGATTCTTGGGCTCGATATAGCTTTGCTAGGTGCTAATAAGTGTGAAAACACTTATCCTTTTACCACTTATTTCCAATAATAACAAGACCAAAACGTATATTTTATGTCGTAAAAGTCGGAATTATGTGTGGTTTGTGTTTTTGTTGTGTTTTAGGACCAAAAGATAAAAAAGTAAGAAAACATGGGCTTTCACGGGCTTTTATCGAAGAAAAACGAGAAAAGACGAAGTCAAAAGATCAAGAGTGCAAAAAGAACGGAAGTCCAAGGCCTATTCTGAAGATTTATCAAAGAAAAAGTCTATACACGGAAGTTTAATGAAGTCGAAGAACTCAAGTCTAATAGAAGAAGGAAATTACAAGACAAGTTCAACTTACATCGACAAATCCCGAGACGACGTCGAGAAAGACAAAGAATTTAAATCGAGTCGAGAAGAAAGAAAGAAAGAAGGAAGCACATGCACCTCCCCATATCCTATAAATACCCTCCTAATGACACATTAGGAGGGTGTTAGCTAGTTTATTTCTTTTTTTAGTTTTCATTTTAGAGAGAGGAAGTGTTTAACTTTCTCTCACTAAAACTTCATCTTTTCTTTCAAATTTAAGCTTTATTTCATCTTTGTATTTGAAATTCATTAATAAAAAGTTCAAATTTAAGCTTTTAATCTTTAATCTTCTTCTTCCTTTCTTGATTTTGATTTATCTTTGATCCGAAATGTTCTTGATTCGTGTTTGATTTTGACTTTTTGTGACTAAAAAGTTTATCTTTTTATTTCTTACTAAGTTTTTGTACGGTTTAAGCTTTAAGCTTGTTGTGCTTATTGGCTTATTTCGTATATATAGCTTATTGTCTTTTAAGTTTTCTTAAAAATTTAGTCTTTTTAAAGTTTGATTTATAAAAGTTTGTTTATTTCGTGTTTTTAAAGAAATGTTTTAAATTTTATGCTTGTTTTGATTTGGTTAAGGTTTGAACAAGTGCTTATTCGTATTTGCTTATTAGTGCTTATTGGTTTTAGCTTATTTTCTTTCATCCGAATATTATCATTTCCATCGCAAAGTTAAGGATTACTCATTGCGACGCTACATTCCGACGGGCTCATTGTGATCGCAATAACCTTTAAGGTTTTACTTTGCGATCAAGTGTTTTTCCCCTTATTCCGATCGTGATTGAGATCGCTCATTGCGATCGCACTTGCGACGGTTCTTAAGGTTTTTATTAAGACAAAACTCTGCCCAATTTTAGTTAGCCACATTCCGACAGAAGTGACATTCTGACGAAACTGTATTCCGATAGTTTTTGTTGTTAATTATTCAGATACTTTGAACATTGCGACAGCTTCATTTCACATTCAGATAGAACTTCATTATTCCGATACCTTGGATTCCGATACTAGACATTCAGATAGATTATTGCGATAGAAGTTACTTTCACTTATTCCGATGATTTCATCTTTGATACATTCCGACAGTAACATTCAGATGACATTCCGACACAAACATTCCGATGGTTTAAGTTTTTAGTTTTACAAAGTTTTCAAGTTTTAAATTTTCACTTTTAAGTTTTAAAGTTTTTAATCATTTATTTTTAATTTCCAAAAAATTGCACGCTTCCCGAAATCTATGTTTTTACCAAGTGTTTTTCTAGTAATTTTTAGTTTAATTTTTAAAGCTTTTATTTTACTCAACGACATTTTCTTATTTGTTTTTAGTTTAAAATTGATAACCAAACCATTTTCTTTTCCACCAAGAACGACTGAGTCGCACTCTTAACTAGTAATCAATTCGAAAAGACTGGAACAACGAACTTTCATAACTAAGTAAAAGCTAGCTATTAAATGGCGTCGCTGTCGGCTCTTTTCGTTAAGATTAACGGTTTTTAGTGAGAGACGCGTTGGATTTTGGGATCCGTTCATTCGTGAACGTTATTTTCCTTGCTTAAAAATTTTCAAAAAATCCATAAAAATTTAAAAAAATTTCAAAAATACAAAACATTAAAAAATCACAAAAAGCATTTCTTTTCCAAAGTTTTGCAACAAAAAGATTTTATCTTTACAAGTACATATATATTCTTTGTTTCTTTGGTATCTTTTTCTTTTGCAGGTGTATGTGTACTAGATCTTCAACTTATCCAGAGCCCGCGACTCGTGAAGATTTAGATATAGCTGGTGTGCACAACAACAATAACAACCCACCTCTACCCAATTTAAATAATAATAACAACAACAACAATGTTCCCCCACCCGACTTATGAACAATGGAGGAGCTTTGTCAACCAACCATGAACGGACGCGGAGGACCGATTGCGCCGACGCAAATCACGGCTCCTGAGTTTTCGTTGAAGCATCACATGATCCAGCAAGTTCAAAACGCTTGTCCTTTTCGCGGATTACCCAATGATGATGCCAACAAACACCTCGACAAATTCATTACCGTCACCCAAAGCACGAAACATCCCGGTGTTACTATGGATTTCCTTCGCCTACATCTCTTCCCAGCACACTTTATCTTCCCATGCCGAAAAATGGTTTGATCGTCTTCCCAAAAACTCAATTTATACATGGAATGACATGACTCAACGATTTTTGTCGCGCTACTTTCCACCATCCATGGTCACTAGTCTTCGCAACCAAATCAGTGGATTTACTCAAGAACCTGATGAGTCTCTTTTCGATGCTTGGGAACGTTATAATGTCTTGATCGACCGTTGTCCGAACCATAACATGCTCCCCGTTACTTTGATTGATACCTTCTACAATGGTTTAACTTTTCGTGATTGTGATATGATTAATGCTGCCGCCGGTGGTACATTCATGAAGAGAAGACCTGAGGAGTGTAGAGAGCTGATTGAGAACATGACCACTCACCACAAAAATTGGGATTCATCCGCATCCTCAAGATCAAACCCGAGAGTCAATGTTTCTTCTACTTCAGCAACCCTAGATATGACCGAATTCACTCACATGATGGCCGAAATGAACAAAAATATTCTACTTATAGCTACGAATCAACAACAACAAGCTAAAGCTGTAGCAACTTCTTGTGAGATTTGCGGTGATTCTCATTCATACACCGATTGTCCTTATACTCATGACAATCCGGAAAATGTGTATGCCGCCAACGGTAACTTTTCTATGGGAGGCTATCAAGCACGTCCTCAAGGTGACCGCAATTTGCATAGTTATCGTTCGAATAACTTTCTTTCACCACCCGGTTTTCAATCCCGTAATAGACCACCACCACCTCCATTGAACAACACACAATACCCACCAAGGAACCAAGGCCAAAGAAGTAACTACCAAGGGAATTCTTCTAATAATCAAAGGAATTATAACTCAAATCAAGGGAATTTTCATAGTCAAAATCAAGGGACTTTTAATGGGCAAAACCAAGGGTTTCAAAATAACAACTTTAACCAAGGTTTTAATAATAACAATGCTTATCAACAACAATATCCAAACCAAGGTTTTCAAAATCAAGGGCAAAACACGAATTCCCCTTCAATGGAATTGGTTCTTCAAAATTTGACTGATAAGTTGAGTGAACATGAGAAAATCATGTCTCCTATGCAAGAATCGAGTGATAAGAAATTTATGCTAATGTTTCAAGCCATTAATCCCCAAGGCCCACCCCAAGGTACTCTCCCTTCTAACACCGTGACCAATCCTAGGGCCAACGTTAATGCCATCACTACTAGGAGCGGTAAGATCATCGTTGAACCTTCTTCTTCACCAACTAACCAAGGACCCGAGATTCCTTCTACTTGTGATATACCACCCGTTATGCCTTCGTGTGCACCTTATGTCCCACCGATACCTCAAGTTTATACCACACCTTCGGTTCCAAAACCGGTTCCTTCACCTTCCACTTCTACCCCACCACCACCTAAGGATGTGAGTAAGAAATCCATTCTAAAGCCTTCATCTCAATCCAATATACCTTATCCCTCAAGGTTGAGGAAAGAGAAGTTGAAAAACAAGGATGATATTCAGGTTTTTAACTTTCTTAAAATGTTTAAAAAACTTAATTTCAACATCTCCTTTGCTGAGGCTCTCGCTCACATGCCAAAATATGCTAAGATGTTTAAGGATCTTTTAAGTGATAAAGAAAAATTGCTCGACATTGCCAATACCCAATTAAATGAGAATTGTTCTGCCGTTCTTTTGAGAAAACTTCCAGTTAAGTTAGGAGATCCCGGTCGCTTTCTAATTCCTTGCAACTTCCCCGGGGTAGAGAATTGTGTGGCTAATACTCGAGATTTTACCCCAAAGTATCAAAGTTCAAGTTCGTTATAGTTCCGAATCTTTTCGAATTGAAAACCGGTCTTAAGTGCGACTCAATCGTCTTTTGGTGGATCAAAGATTTGGTTGATTTGTTTTAAACTAATTGCAAGTAATTAAAGTGTCGTTGAGTAAATGGAAGTTAAAAGATTAATTTGAATGACGAGTAAAAATAAATGCATATAAACTTAAAGGTGACAATGGAAAAATACTAACTCACTAAATAAAACTAACACTTTGAAAAATTTTAGAAAAATTAAAAAGTACTATATGAAAGTGATATCGAAAGAACCCAAAACAAGCCAAAAAGAAGCCCGATCGGAATATATTCCGATCGGTTGATCGGAATGTTGGGAGAAGCGCACAATCGGAATGGGGAACAAAGGGTCAATCGGAATAAGCGCTGAGGTAACCAATCGGAATGTCTTACTTGCTTTCAATCGGAATACGGGTTACAACAACCAATCGGAAAATGAACAAGGGCAGCAAATCGGAATATGGGAACAATCCCAATCTGAATATCAAAGACCTAATCCGATCACTCGATCGGAAAGTGGAGTATGGTGTACCGTCGGAATAAGCACCAATCGGAAAGGGGAGTAACCACCCTTTCCGAAAATAATGGAAAATGGTTAGTAGGGGACACCCGATCGGAAAACCAATCGAAAAAGGGATTAAAACCCTTTCCGAAATCTATGGAAATGAAGAAAAGCAAGGTAAAAAGCTAGAGTAATAAGCTAGTACCAAAACTTATCAATCCAAATACAAAATCGAATCAAATAAGCACTTAGATCAACTTATTCAACTTGAAATCAAGCAACTTTTTAGATCAAACCATAAAAACATAAACTTTTTAATAAAACTTTTTAATAAGAAAAATAAGATAATCATAAAAATAAGCCAATAAGCACAAAAGTCTTAAAGCTTAATCAAATGAAAACTTATAAAATGATCAAAAGATTAACTTTTTAGCATGACATCAATTAGAACAACAAGGATCACATGATAATCACACCAAAATCAATCTTAAATCAAAGAAAAGTAGGATGAGATTAAGAAATAAAAGCTTAAAATAGAACTTTGATTAATGAAATAAGCAATACAAAGGTGTTTAATCTTGAAAGATTAAAAGAAAAAGATGAACTAGTGAGAGAAAGTTTAAGACTTTCTCTCTCTAAAAACTAAAAAGTGAAAAATTAACTAAAAACTCTAACTCCCCTCCTAATGACTATTAGGAGGGTATTTATAGGGAAGGTGGAAGGAGTGCATGTGTTGCATCTTCTTTCTTGCTTTCTTCACGTTTTCTCGACTCGACTTAAATTCTTCGTCTTTGTCGTCTCGGGATTTGAACTTGTCTTTTAATTTTCTTCTTCTATTAGACTTAAGTTCTTCGACTTCGTTAAACTTCCGTCTTTTGACTTTTTCTTCGATAAATCTTCAGAATAGGTCTTGGACTTCCGTTCTTTTTGCACTCTTGATCTTTTGACTTCGTCTTTTTCCCGTTTTCCTCAGTAAAAGCCCGTGAAAGCCCGTGTTTTCTTCCTTTTTCATATTTAGGTCCTAAACCACAATAAAAACACAAACCACGCATAATTCCGACTTTTACGACATAAATCACACGTTTTGGTCTTGTTATTATTGGAAATAAGTGGTAAAAGGATAAGTGTTTTCACACTTATTAAATCCCCTACACTTGACCATTGCAATGCCCTCATGCAATGCATTAATTTTAAAGCACGGTTTACATTCTCCATCATAAATAACCCACCTTGGCCTTTATTAAATACTAGACATAAAAGATAGAAATAAGTAAAGAAATTAAAAACTTACATTGGGTTTTGGCGGCCATGAACGTTTATCATCCTCAAGTTTCACGTTCCCCATACCAAGCTTAGAAACGAGATCATTGTTATTATAAGTTAGCAAACTAACACGAACTCATGTGGGCCAATTATTCACTTAGACTCCCTTATTCTTAGGTGTATCTCTTATATTTTATTTTTGTCTTGAATGATCACGAGGATGCATTGTTTGACTTATTTCGATAGTTATTTAGTCCGAAAATAAGGTGAACGATTTAATCAATAGTTAGCTAAAGGACCAAATCTTTTAAAACTGCTTCTCGGGATATCAGGAAGTTCATATCTTGGCATAACTTGGTTCGCGATTTGAGACCTTTCTCGGGCCGATATTTGGCAGTGACTTCATACTTCGAATCTTCGAGAGACGTTCTTGAAATTATGGTCTTCTCTTCATAATAGGAATTTCTTCACTTGAAGTTTTTGAGAGATTCTTCATCTTTGGACCACGACTTCTTCATTTTTCTCCAATCTTTATTTTGGACTTTGATATACAACGATCCGCCTCCTTTTAGGACTTGGATCTATTTATCCTCATACCTTGTTAGGGTCTTTTCGGATAGACTTCTCCATGACTTTTGGGGACTTCTTGCTTTTCGTCGTGTGTCTCGATCCTTCATATTGATTTTTGATAAATGATTCTTCACATCACTTTTGGATCTTTAGCAACAAAATGTAGCCCTCATGCCTTGTTAGGGCCTTTTCGGACTCGCCAATCTTCGCGCCCCGCTTCATAAGTTATGCCTTGGCTATGAACTCTCGTCATTACCGAGCAACTTTTAAACGATCTGGGGCTAGAAGCTAAGTAACTTTTTAAATCGTACAACCTTATTTATTAGCAGATTAATTTATTACCAAGCGGAGGGAGAATAGGCTCATAATTAACTCACATAAATTCACGAAAGAATACCGAACTTATAATTGACTCTATCATCTCTCGTTCTCCACAGTTTAAAATCTCAAGGAATGAGACTTGTGGATGCTTAGCCTATTAAATCAAAGTTTTGGGTTTTCGAGTCGCCTATAGGATCTTGCAACTTCTTAGACTTTTTCAAGTTTAGAAATTGCATTTTAAAGTTCCCTTGATAAACGACTCTCTAGGATCAATTATAGGAACTTGCGAAAAGTTCTTGTTCTTAACCCGTGAGAGTTAAGACTTTCGCGTTTTATAGCTCCCTATATAAAAGCCTAGCAAAACTTGACTTAAACACGTTAAGGATACTAGCTAGAGTAAACTTAGGCAAGTAAACTCGGGTTGAGTCAAAATGTTCACGACTAAGAAAAATCTAAAACCACTTTATTAAAAATTTATTCTAGTAACGGAAACATAACAAAGGCAAATACAACTATATAACTAGGCCAAAATAGATTAAAAATTTTGAAAAATGTCGAAAAATCAAATTTTCCGGTTAAAATGAGGGCAAATTCATGGAAAATACCACTTACTTCGATAGAAGTCCCCCCTACACTTGAGATAAACATTGTCCTCAATGTTTAAGCGTGTGGGAGTAAACTCCCCTACACTTAGGACATTGTGCACTTTGTTTAAAGCTTGCTAAGGAAAGGACAACTAAAGTGAATTCAATGTGAACATATAGAATATGAAATTTTGAATCACAAGAGTTTAGGATAGAACCGGGAAGATGGAAAACACGGTATCACGGTTCGTCAAAAGACATCAAGATGCTTTCTGAAGCTTTAATCCCTGCACAGCACAAGAAACAAGACAACAAACATATGCGGGGCTCCCCCTACACTTATTATGAAAGCAGTAAAGGATAGAACACGGGTTGCCTCCCGAGAAGCGCTTGTTTTTGTTCACCGAGTCATGAGCCTGACTCGACCCAATTTTAGTCCATGGGGAACGTGGTGAGGGATGGAATCATCTCCTGAGAGATGTCCTCACCAAAGTATAGCTTCAAACGCTGGCCATTCACCTTGAAATTGGGCCCATTCGGCTGAGAAAGCTCAATGGTCCCATACGGAAAGACTTTGGCGACGGTGAATGGACCAGACCAGCGGCTCTTCAACTTGCCAGAGAAGATCTTCAACCGAGAGTTAAAGAGTAAGACTGGATCACCAACGTGGAACTCTCGATTCTTGATTTTAGCATCGTGGATCATCTTCGTCTTCTCCTTGTAGATCAGCGAGTTCTCATAAGCTTCATTCCTTAGTTCATTTAGCTCGTTGAGTTGAACCTTGCGATGATCACCGGCTTTGACGATGTCGAAGTTAGCCCACTTCAAGGCCCAGTGCGCCTTATGTTCCAGCTCGATGGGTAGGTGGCAGGCTTTTCCGTACACAAGACGATATGGTGTACAACCGATCAGGGTCTTGTAAGCAGTACGAAAAGCCCACAGAGCATCATCTAACTTATCGGCCCACGCGGCACGATGCTCTCCCACAGTACGCTCCAAAATTCTCTTCAAGCCACGATTGGAAATTTCGGCTTGCCCATTGGTTTGGGGATGATAGGCGGTGGAAAGACGGTGATTGACACCATACTTTGCCATGACTCGTGCAAATTGATCATTGCAAAAATGAGTCCCGCGGTCACTAATGATAGCACGAGGAATGCCAAATCGAGCGAAAAGCTGCTTCAAAAAGTTCACAACCACCCTCGCATCATTCGTAGGAAGAGCCTTAGCTTCAACCCATTTAGAGACGTAGTCGACGGCGACGAGGATGTACTTGTTCCCTTTGGATGATGGAAATGGCCTCATAAAGTCGATGCCCCATACATCAAAGATTTCACATTCCTGTATGAAATTTTGAGGCATCTCATCCTTATGTGTGATCTTGCCTTGACGTTGGCAAGCATCACAATGCTTAACCATTTCGTGAGCGTCACGATAAATGGTGGGCCAATAGAATCCAGAATCAAACACTTTCTTAGCGGTGTAGTTGGGACCAAAGTGACCACCGGTGGGTCCTTTGTGGCAAGCTTGGAGGATGTCAAAAGCTGCCGGTCCGTCAACACATCGACGAATAATCAGATCAGCACACTGTTTGAATAGATAAGGGTCATCCCAAAAGTAAGTCTTAACATCGTTCAAGAACTTCTTCTTTTGTTGGGATGTTAACCCTTGGATGAGAATACCACCCGCTAAGTAGTTTGCAATGTCTGCAAACCACGGGGTGCCATCAAGATTGAGATTTATAGACATTAGAGTCTCCAGGGGGAAAGAGTCATTGATCTCTTTGTTCGGATGATCCCCCTGATATGGATCCTCAAGTCGACTCAGATGATCCGCGGCCAGGTTTTCGGCTCCCTTCTTGTCACGAATTTCAATGTTGAATTCTTGAAGGAGCAAAACCCAGCGAAGAAGTCTTGGCTTAGAATCGTTCTTAGTCATCAAGTACTTCAACGCGGAATGGTCCGTGTATACGATGGTGGTGGATAAAACAAGATAGGGGCGAAATTTCTCAAAAGCATAGACAACAGCTAAAAGCTCTTTTTCGGTTGTCGTATAATGCAATTGAGCCCCCGTCATTGTTTTGCTAGCGTAGTGGATTGGTTGGAAGTGTTTATTCACTCTTTGGCCCAAAACCGCACCAATAGCAAAGTCGCTAGCATCGCACATCAATTCAAAAGGTAGCTCCCAATTAGGGGTAACCAAGACCGGTGCCTTAGTTAGCTTATCCTTGAGAAGATTGAAGGCTTCGAGACACTCTTTAGAAAAGATAAAAGGAGTATCTTTTTCCAAGAGGTGGGTCATCGGGCGAGCGATTTTAGAGAAATCCTGAATGAATCTACGATAGAAGCCCGCATGACCCAGAAAACTTCTCACACCCTTCACGGTTGAAGGTGGAGGTAATTTGGCTATGACATCAACTTTAGCACGGTCAACTTCATGACCGGCTTTAGAGATTTTGTGTCCTAGCACAATTCCTTCTTTTACCATAAAATGGCATTTTTCCCAATTGAGAACAAGACGAGTGTCTACGCACCGCTTAAGCATACGTTCCAAATTGGCAAGGCAAGCAGAGAAGGAATCCCCGAAGACCGAGAAATCATCCATGAAGACTTCCATGGTTTGCTCAACCATATCATGAAAGATAGCCAACATGCACCTTTGGAAAGTCCCGGGGGCATTGCATAAGCCAAAAGGCATTCGTTTATAAGCAAATGTGCCGTAGGGACAAGTGAATGTTGTCTTCTCTTGATCTTGGGGATCGATGGGTATTTGAAAATAACCCGAGAAACCATCCAGAAAGCAGTAATATTCATTACCCGCTAGACGTTCAAGCATTTGGTCCATAAAAGGTAGAGGGAAATGATCCTTTCTCGTGGCATCATTGAGTTTGCGGTAGTCTATACAAACTCTCCACCCAGTAACGAGACGGGTAGGAATCAACTCGTTGTTTGCATTAGGCACAACGGTGATACCACCTTTCTTAGGCACACAATGGACTGGACTAACCCACGGTGAATCCGAAATAGGGTAAATCATACCCGCATCAAGGAGTTTGATAACCTCTTTTTTGATGACTTCATGTATTTTAGGATTCACCCTTCGTTGACTTTGAATTGTGGGCTTAAAGTCGTCCTCTATGAGAATTTTATGTGTGCAGAAATGAGGATCAATTCCACGGATGTCCGAGATTTTCCAAGCGATGGCGCGTTTATGCTTCTTCAACACAGCGACAAGTCGTTGTTTTTCGTCTTGCTTCAGATCCTTTGCGATGATGACCGGTAGCTTCTCGTCGTCTTCCAGAAAAACGTACTCAAGATGAGGCGGTAAGTCTTTAAGCTCGAGAGTAGGAGGATCCTTAATAGATGGTGAAACTAACGATGGATCATCATTAGTCACCTCTTTAGGAGTAGGAGGAGAGAATGGGTCCTCATTGAGAAGTCTCTCAATAGTACTAATGTCTTCATCCCAATTTGTGGACAAATTATCATACTTAATATCGAGAGGACCCAAGCTAGCTTCGAAATCATCCAAGTCACTTTCTCCAAAAGGAGTCAATGCTGGAGCAATTGAGGCAACGGTCTCAACATTGGGTAGAGAAGGAGTACTTTTGCAAGCATCATGAAAATGTTCTTCACAAGCCTCATCGAGAACATCAATAGCATTAACACTCTCATACGAATAAGGTTGCTTAGAAATCTTACCCATGTTGAAGACAATTTGATCGTCACCAACTCTCATGATTATTTCGCCTGCGGCTACATTAATAAGAGTGCGACCGGTCCTCAGAAATGGACGTCCAACGATTAATGGAACACGGGGATCCATTTCGTAATCAACGACGACAAAATCCGCCGGGAAGGTGAATTTGTCAACGCCAACAAAGACATCTTCGGCTATCCCCACTGGATAAGCAACCGTACGGTTGGCTAATTCCAAAGTCATTCGTGTGGGGACTAGCTCGGGGAGAGATAATTGCTTCCAAACACTTAAAGGCATTAAGTTTATACTGGCACCTAGATCGGCTAGGGCCATGCAATTCTCTACTCCCGGGAAGTTGCAAGGAATCAAGAAGCGACCCGGATCACCAAGTTTGGTGGGCAATTGCCTTAAGAGCACTGCGGAGCAGTTCTCATTAAGTTGGGTCTGAGCAATGTCAAGAAGCTTTTCTTTATCACTTAAAAGATCTTTAAACATCTTAGCGTATTTGGGCATGTGAGCGAGAGCCTCGGCAAAGGAGATGTTAAAATTCAATTGTTTGAACATTTTAAGGAAGTTCGAAACCTGAATATCATCCTTGCTCTTTTGCTTCTCTTTCCTCAACCTTGAAGGATAAGGTATATTGGATGAAGAGGAAGGCTTTAAGGGGATAGGATCACTCACAACCACGGGTGGTGGGGAAATGGGGATAGAAGGTGAAGGAGGTGGAGAAAGTTGCTCTTTTTCCTTGTTCACAATCACGGGTGGAGGTGTAGGAAGCTCGGGTTCCATATAACCTTTTCCACTACGAGTGGTGATTGCTTTCATCTCCCCTCTTGGATTCGCAACGGTATTACTCGGAAGAGTACCCGAAGAAGAGGGTTGATTACCTTGGATGAGCGAACTAATCATATCACGAAGGTGAAGAGCTTGATTGTTAAAAGAGTTTTGCATGTTTGCATTCATAGCATCATTGTGTTTGGCCATATCATTCCTTAGCTCGGCTCGAATATCGTTCCCTTGCTTTGCCATTTCTCCCTTCAAGTTGCGGACTTGACTCTGAAGATTCGTCACCAACTCCCGATTGGTCTTCATAAATGTCTCGACATCTGGATTCACTGCCATCGGTTGATTGAGAGGTGGAGCCTGGTAAGGTTGAGAATTTCCTTGAGTTGGGTATGGGTTTCTTTGGGATTGATACTGATTGTTTGCACGAGGTTGGGATTGATTGTAGCTTTGTTGTTGGTTTTGGTTTGCAGGAGGGAAACCGGGAGGAGCAAGATAATTGTTGGATTGATAACTTAGCAAGTTACGGTCTCCTTGAGGGCGAGTTTGATAGCCTCCCGTGGGATAAGTGTCGTAAGCTGCGTTAACGTCTTCAGAATAATTGCCGTGAGTAGAAGGACACTCATTGTAGGAATGAGGACCACCACATGTGTCACAAGAAAGAGCAACGGCTTTAGCTTGTTGAGTTTGGTTAGAGGTCAAAATTTGGAGACTTTTGTTGATATCAAGAAGAGCACGTTCCAAAATAGACGAGTTGGTGGTGGAAGAAGTAGACGAAACATTGACTCTCTGATTAGATCTTGAGGATGTGGAAGAATCCCAATTGTTGTGGTGAGTAGTCATGTTTTCAATCAACTCTCGACACTCCTCCGGTCTCCTTTTCATAAAAGTACCACCGGCGGCGGCATTGATCGTGTCACGATCACGAAAGGTGAGACCATTGTAGAAGGTGTCAATGAGAGTGACGGGGAGCATATTGTGATTAGGACAGCGATCGATCAAATCATTGTAACGTTCCCAAGCATCGAAAAGCGATTCATCATTCTCTTGCATAAATCCACTGATTTGGTTACGAAGGCTAGTGACCATGGATGGGGGAAAGTAGCGCGATAAAAAGCGTTGAGTCATGTCGTTCCACGTATGAATAGAATTCTTAGGAAGACGGTCAAACCATTTTTCGGCATGGTGAGAAAGTGAGTGTGGAAAAAGTTGAAGGCGAAGGTCATCCATAGAAACACCGGGGCATTTCATGCTTTGGGTAATAGTAATGAATTTGTCGAGGTGTTTGTTGGCATCATCATCCGGAATTCCACGAAACGGGTTCGTTTGCACTTGCTGGATCATGTGATGCTTCAACGAAAACCCCTGAGCCGTGACGTGCATTGGCGCAATCGGGCCTCCGCGTCCGTTCATGGTGGGTTGGCACAATTCCTCCATGGTTCGTAAATCAGGTAGAAGGACATTGTTGTTGTTGTTATTGTTGTGGTTGTTATTCAAATTATTTTGAGGTGGGTGATTATTGTTGTTGTTAACACCAGCCATATCTAAATCTTCACGATTCTCGGGCTCAGAATAGTTCGTAGATCTAGTACGCATGCACCTGCAGAAGAAAAATATACACAAAGAGAATATCTATATAATATTTTTGGTTTTTATAGGTTTTTTATTATTTTTGTATTTTTGAAGAGTTTTATATTTTTTAGGATTTTTCTGAAATTTTTATAGCAATGAAAATAACGTTCAAAGAACGGATCCCAAAATTCAATGCGTCTCTCACTAGAAACCGTTTATCTTAACGAAAAGAGCCGGCAGCGGCGCCATTTAATACTCGAGATTTTACCCCAAAGTATCAAAGTTCAAGTTCGTTATAGTTCCGAATCTTTTCGAATTGAAAACCGGTCTTAAGTGCGACTCAATCGTCTTTTGGTGGATCAAAGATTTGGTTGATTTGTTTTAAACTAATTGCAAGTAATTAAAGTGTCGTTGAGTAAATGGAAGTTAAAAGATTAATTTGAATGACGAGTAAAAATAAATGCATATAAACTTAAAGGTGACAATGGAAAAATACTAACTCACTAAATAAAACTAACACTTTGAAAAATTTTAGAAAAATTAAAAAGTACTATATGAAAGTGATATCGAAAGAACCCAAAACAAGCCAAAAAGAAGCCCGATCGGAATATATTCCGATCGGTTGATCGGAATGCTGGGAGAAGCGCACAATCGGAATGGGGAACAAAGGGTCAATCGGAATAAGCGCTGAGGTAACCAATCGGAATGTCTTACTTGCTTTCAATCGGAATACGGGTTACAACAACCAATCGGAAAATGAACAAGGGTAGCAAATCGGAATATGGGAACAATCCCAATCTGAATATCAAAGACCTAATCCGATCACTCGATCGGAAAGTGGAGTATGGTGTGCCGTCGGAATAAGCACCAATCGGAAAGGGGAGTAACCACCCTTTCCGAAAATAATGGAAAATGGTTAGGAGGGGACACCCGATCGGAAAACCAATCGGAAAAGGGATTAAAACCCTTTCCGAAATCTATGGAAATGAAGAAAAGCAAGGTAAAAAGCTAGAGTAATAAGCTAGTACCAAAACTTATCAATCCAAATACAAAATCGAATCAAATAAGCACTTAGATCAACTTATTCAACTTGAAATCAAGCAACTTTTTAGATCAAACCATAAAAACATAAACTTTTTAATAAAACTTTTTAATAAGAAAAATAAGATAATCATAAAAATAAGCCAATAAGCACAAAAGTCTTAAAGCTTAATCAAATGAAAACTTATAAAATGATCAAAAGATTAACTTTTTAGCATGACATCAATTAGAACAACACGGATCACATGATAATCACACCAAAATCAATCTTAAATCAAAGAAAAGTAGGATGAGATTAAGAAATAAAAGCTTAAAATAGAACTTTGATTAATGAAATAAGCAATACAAAGGTGTTTAATCTTGAAAGATTAAAAGAAAAAGATGAACTAGTGAGAGAAAGTTTAAGACTTTCTCTCTCTAAAAACTAAAAAGTGAAAAATTAACTAAAAACTCTAACTCCCCTCCTAATGACTATTAGGAGGGTATTTATAGGGAAGGTGGAAGGAGTGCATGTGTTGCATCTTCTTTCTTGCTTTCTTCACGTTTTCTCGACTCGACTTAAATTCTTCGTCTTTGTCGTCTCGGGATTTGAACTTGTCTTTTAATTTTCTTCTTCTATTAGACTTAAGTTCTTCGACTTCGTTAAACTTCCGTCTTTTGACTTTTTCTTCGATAAATCTTCAGAATAGGTCTTGGACTTCCGTTCTTTTTGCACTCTTGATCTTTTGACTTCGTCTTTTTCCCGTTTTCCTCAGTAAAAGCCCGTGAAAGCCCGTGTTTTCTTCCTTTTTCATATTTAGGTCCTAAACCACAATAAAAACACAAACCACGCATAATTCCGACTTTTACGACATAAATCACACGTTTTGGTCTTGTTATTATTGGAAATAAGTGGTAAAAGGATAAGTGTTTTCACACTTATTAGTGGCCCTAGCTGATCTAGGTGCTAGTATAAACTTAATGCCTTTAAGCGTTTGGAAACAATTGTCTCTACCCGAGCTAGTCCCTACACGAATGACATTGGAATTAGCTAACTGTACGGTTGCTTATCCGGTGGGGATAGCCGAAGATGTCTTCGTCGGTGTCGACAAATTCACCTTTCCGGCGGATTTTGTTGTCGTTGACTATGAGATGGATCCCCGTGTTCCATTAATCGTTGGACGTCCATTCTTGAGGACCAGTCGCACTCTCATTGATGTAGCCGTGGGCGAATTAATCATGAGAGTCGGTGATGAGAAAATCGTCTTCAACATGGGTAAACTTTCTAAGCAGCCTTCTGAAAACGAGAGCGTTAATTTCATCGACGTTCTTGATGAGGCTTGTGAAGAACATTTCAAAGACGCCTGTAAAAGTGGTTCTTCTTCTCTACCCATTGTTGAGACCGTTGCCTCTATTGCTCCATCACTAACTCCATTTGGAGAAAGTGATCTCCTTTTAAAAGAATTTGAAGCAACTTTGGGAGATGTGGACTTACAATATGACGATTCTCCCTCCAATTGGGATGAAGACATTCGTACCATTGAGAAACTTCTCAATGAGGACCATATTTCTCCACCATCTACTAAGGACATCTCTATCGATGAACCGAAATTGAAAACGCCTTCCATCGAAAATCCTCCGGATTTAGAGCTTAAGGATCTACCGTCTCATCTCGAGTACGTTTTCCTTGAAGATAATAAGAAGTTACCCGTCATCATCGCAAAGGACTTGAAAGAGGATGAAAAGTCTCGACTTATCGACATGCTGAGGAATCATAAGAAAGCGATTGCTTGGAAAATCTCTGATATTCGTGGAATTGATCCTCACTTTTGCACACATAAAATTCTCATGGAGGACGACTTTAAACCCACTATTCAAAACCAAAGAAGGGTGAATCCCAAGATCCATGACGTTATCAAAAAAGAGGTTATCAAACTTCTTGATGCGGGAATGATCTACCCTATCTCGGATTCACCATGGGTTAGTGCGGTCAATTGTGTGCCTAAGAAAGGCGGAATCACCGTTGTGCCCAATGAAAACAACGAGTTGATTCCTACTCGTCTCATTACAGGGTGGAGAGTTTGTATAGACTATCGCAAACTCAATGATGCTACGAGAAAGGATCATTTTCCCCTTCCTTTTATGGACCAAATGCTTGAACGTCTAGCGGGTAATGACTATTATTGCTTCCTAGACGGTTTCTCCGGGTATTTTAAAATTCCCATCGATCCTAAAGACCAAGATAAAACCACATTCACTTGTCCTTATGGAACATTTGTTTACAAAAGAATGCCTTTCGGCTTATGCAATGCTCCTGGGACTTTCCAAAGGTGTATAATGGCTATCTTCGATGACATGGTTGAAAGACTATGGAAGTCTTCATGGATGATTTCTCGGTCTATGGTGACTCCTTCTCTTCTTGCCTTGCCAATTTGGAACGTATGCTTAAGCGGTGTGAAGACACTTGCCTTGTTCTAAATTGGGAAAAATGCCATTTCATGGTAAAATAAGGCATTGTGCTTGGACATAAAATCTCAAAAGCCGGTCTTGAAGTGGACCGTGCTAAAGTTGATGTCATAGCCAAATTACCTCCACCTTCAACCGTGAAGGGTGTGAGAAGTTTCCTTGGTCATGCGAGCTTCTATCGTCGATTCATTCAAGATTTTTACAAAATCTCTCGCCCGATGACCCACCTCTTGGAAAAAGATACTCCCTTTATCTTTTCTAAAGAGTGTATTGAATCCTTCAATCTTCTTAAGGATAAGCTAACTAAGGCACCGGTCTTGGTTACCCCTAATTGGGAGCTACCTTTTGAATTGATGTGTGATGCTAGCGACTTTGCTATTGGAGCGGTTTTGGGACAAAGAGTGAACAAACACTTCCAACCAATCCATTATGCTAGCAAGACAATGACGGGGGCTCAATTGCATTATACCACTACCAAAAAAGAGCTTTTAGCTGTAGTGTATGCCTTCGAGAAATTCCGCCCCTATCTTGTCCTTTCCACCATCATTGTCTATACCGACCATTCCGCGTTAAAGTACTTGTTGACTAAGCAAGATTCTAAGCCAAGACTTCTTCGTTGGGTTTTGCTCCTTCAAGAATTTAAATTTGAAATTCGTGACAAGAAGGGAGCCGAAAACCTAGCCGCGGATCATCTAAGTAGACTTGAGGATCCTTACCAAGGGGATCATCCGAATCAAGAGATCAATGACTCTTTTCCCCTTGAGGCCTTAATGTCTATCAATTCCAATCTTGATGACACCCCGTGGTTTGCGGACATTGCAAACTACTTGGCGGGTGGAATTCTCAAGGAAGGGTTAACGTCTCGACAAAAGAAAAAGTTATTTAAAGACATTGAACACTATTTTGGGGACGACCCTTACCTTTTCAAACAATGTGCGGATCTTGTTATTCGTCGATGTGTTGATGTGCCGACAGCGTTACTAATCCTAGAAGCTTGCCACAAAGGACCCACTGGTGGTCACTTTGGTCCTAACTACACCGCAAAGAAAGTGTTTGACTCGGGATTCTATTGGCCCACCATTTTCGTGACGCTCACGAAATGGTTAACAATTGTGATGCTTGCCAACGCCAAGGCAAGATCACACATAAAGATGAGATGCCTCAAAATTTCATATAAGAATGTGAAATCTTCGACGTATGGGGCATCGACTTTATGGGGCCATTTACATCATCCAAAGGGAACAAATACATCCTCGTAGTCGTTGACTACGTATCTAAATGGGTTGAAGCAAAGGCTCTCCATACGAACGATGCGAGGGTGGTTGTGAACTTTTTGAAGCAGCTTTTTGCTCGATTCGGTGTTCCTCGTGCTATCATCAGTGACCGCGGGACTCATTTTTGCAATGATCAATTTGCTCAAGTCATGGCGAAGTACGGTGTCAACCACCATCTTTCCACCGCCTATCATTCTCAAACAAATGGTCATGCCGAGATATCTAAACGTGGACTGAAGAGAATTCTTGAGTGTACTGTGGGAGAGCATCGTGCCTCATGGGCTGATAAGTTAGATGATGCTTTGTGGGCTTTCCGTACCGCATATAAGACTCTGATTGGTTGCACTCCATATCGTCTTGTGTACGGGATGGCATGCCACCTCCCTATTGAGCTGGAGCATAAGGCGTACTGGGCCTTGAAGTGGGCCAATTTTGACATCAGCAAAGCCGGTGATCTTCGGAAGATTCAACTCAAAGAACTAAATGAAATGAGGAATGAAGCTTATGAGAACTCATTAATCTACAAGGAGAAGACAAAGATCATTCATGACGCAAGGATTAAGAACCGAGAGTTCCACATCGGTGATCAAGTCTTACTCTTTCACTCTCGGTTGAAGAGCTTCTCGGGCAAGCTGAAGAGCCGTTGGTCTGGTCCATTCACCGTTGCCAAAGTCTTCCCCTATGGCACCATTGAGCTTTCTCAACCAAATGGTCCCAATTTTAAAGTGAATGGCCAGCGCGTGAAGTTGTACTTTGGTGAGGAAATCTCTCATGAGATGATTCCATCCCTCACCACGTTTCCCTTGAATTAATTCTGGGTCGAGTAAGGCTCGTGACTCGGTTAACAAAAACAAGCGCTTCTCGAGAGGCAACCCGTTGATCTATCCTTTACCGTTTTCATAATAAGTGTAGGGGGAGCCCCGTATGTGTTTATTGTCTTGTTTCTTCTGATGTGCAGGGATTAAAGCTTCAAAGATCCATTCTCGATGACTTTTGATGAACTGTGATCCCGTTTACCCATCTTCCCGGTTCTATCCTAAACTCTTTTGATTCACTATTTTATATTCTTTAATATTAAAATAGGAATCCCTATAGTTGTCCTTTCCTTAGCAAGATTTAAACAAAGTGCACAATGTCCTAAGTGTAGGGGAGTTTACTCCTACATGCTTAAACATTGAGGACAATGTTTATATCAAGTGTAGGGGGACTTCTATCGAAGTAAGTGGTCTTTCTCATGAATTTGCCCTTATTTTAACCGGAAAATTTGATTTTTCGACATTTTTCAAAATTTTTAATCTATTTTGGCCTAGTAGTATAGTAGTATTTCCCTTTGTTATCGTTATTTACTTTCTGTGTTAGAATAAATTGTCAATAAAGTGGTTTTAAATTTTTCAACGTTGTGAATCTTTTGACTCAACCCGAGTTTACTTATCTAAGTTTACTCTAGCTAGTATCCTTAACGTGTTCAAGTCAAGTTTTGCTAGGCTTTTATATAAGGAGCTTTAAAACGCGAAAGTCTTAACTCTCACGGGTTAAGAACAAGAATTTTTCGCAAGTTCCTATAATTGATCCTAGAGAGTCGTTTATCAAGGGAACTTTAAAATGCGAATTCTAAACTTGAAAAAGTCTAAGAGTTTACAAGATCCTATAGATGACTCGAAAACCCAAAACTTTGATTTAATTGGTTAAGCATCCACGAGTCTCATTCCTTGAGATTTTAAATTGTGGAGAACGAGAGATGATAGAGTCAATTATAAGTTTGACATTCTTTCATGAATTTATGTGAGTTGATTATAAGCTTTTTCTCCCATCACTTGCTAATAAATATATTTTCAATAAATAAGGTTGTACGATTTGAAAAGTTACTTAGCTTTTAGCACAAGATCGTTTAAAAGTTGCTCGGTATTAGTTAGAGTTCATAGCCAAGGCATAACTTATTGAAGCGGGATGCGAAGATTGGCGAGTCCGAAAAGGCCCTAACAAGGCATGAGGGCTACATTTTGTTGCTAAAGATCCAAAAGTGATGTGAAGAATCATTTATCGAAAATCAATATAAAGGATCGAGACACACGCCGAAAAGCAAATACTCCCCAAAAGATCATGGAGAAGTCTATCCAAAAAGGCCCTAACAAGGTATGAGGATAAATAGATCCAAGTCCTAAAAGGAGGCGGATCGTTGTATATCAAAGTCCAAAATAAAGATTGGAGAAAAATGAAGAAGTCGTGGTCCAAGTATAAAGAATCTCTCAAAAACTTCAAGTAAAGAAATTCCTATTATGAAGAGAAGACCATAATTTCAAGAACATCTCTCAAGATTTGAAGTATGAAGTCGCTGCCAAATATCGGTCCGAGAAAGGTCTCAAATCATGAAGCGAGTTATGGCAAGATATGAACTTTAAGAGGTCCCGAGAAGCAGTTTTAAAAGATTTTGTCCTTTAGCTAACTATTGATTAAATCGTCTCACTTTATTTTTAGCCTAAACAACTATCAAAATAAGTCAAACAATGCATCCTCGTGATCATTCAAGACAAAAATAAAATATAAGAGATACACCTAGGAATAAGGGAGTCTTAGTAAATAATTGGGCCACATGAGTTCGTGTTAGTTTGCTAACTTATAATAACAATGATCTCGTTTTTAAGCTTGGTATGGGGAACGTGAAACTTGAGGATGATGAACATTCATGACAACCAAAACCCCTATGTAAGTCTTTGATTTCTTTACTTGTTTCGTATATATTTCTATCTTTCTAAAAAAGGCCAAGGTGGGTTATCTATGATGAGAAATGTAATATGTGCTTTGAAATTAATGCATTGCATGAGGGCATTGAAATGGTCAAGTGTAGGGGATTTAATAAGTGTGAAAACACTTATCCTTTTACCACTTATTTCCAATAATAACAAGACCAAAACGTATATTTTATGTCATAAAAGTCGGAATTATGCGTGGTTTGTGTTTTTATTGTACTTTAGGACCAAAAGATGAAAAAGGAAGAAAATATAGGCTTTCACGGGCTTTTATCGAAGAAAAACGAGAAAAGACGAAGTCAAAAGATCAAGAGTGCAAAAAGAACGGAAGTCCAAGGCCTATTCTGAAGATTTATCGAAGAAAAAGTCTAAAGACGGAAGTTTAATGAAGTCGAAGAACTCAAGTCTAATAGAAGAAGAAAATTACAAGACAAGTTTAATTTACATCGACAAATCCCGAGACGACGTCGAGAAAGACAAAGAAGTTAAATCGAGTCGAGGAGAAAGAAAGAAAGAAGGAAGCACATGCACCTCCCCATCTCCTATAAATACCCTCCTAATGACACATTAGGAGGGTGTTAGCTAGTTTATTTATTTTTTTAGTTTTCATTTTAGAGAGAGAAAGTGTTTAACTTTCTCTTACTAAAACTTCATCTTTTCTTTCAAATTCAATCTTTATTTCATCTTTGTATTTGAAATTCATTAATAAAAAGTTCAAATTTAATATTTTAATCTTTAATCTTCTTCTTCCTTTCTTGATTTTGATTTATTTTGATCTGAAATGTTCTTGATTCGTGTTTGATTTTGATGTTTTTGTGACTAAAAAGTTTATCTTTTTATTCCTTACTATGTTTTTGTTCGGTTTAAGCTTTAAGCTTGTTGTGCTTATTGGCTTATTTCGTATATATAGCTTATTGTCTTTTAAGTTTTCTTAAAAATTTAGTCTTTTTAAAGTTTGATTTATAAAAGTTTGTTTATTTCGTGTTTTTAAAGAAAAGTTTTAAATTTTATGCTTGTTTTGATTTGGTTAAGGTTTGAACAAGTGCTTATTCGTATTTGCTTATTAGTGCTTATTGGTTTTAGCTTATTTGCTTTCATCCGAATATTATCATTTCCATCGCAAAGTTAAGGATTACTCATTGTGACGCTACATTCCGACGGGCTCATTGTGATCGCAATAACCGTTAAGGTTTTACTTTACGATCAAGTGTTTTTCCCCCTTATTCCGATCGTGATTGAGATCGCTCATTGCGACGGGTCTTAAGGTTTTTATTAAGACGAAACTCTGCCCAATTTTAGTTAGCCACATTCCGACAGAAGTGACATTCCGACGGAACTGTATTCCGATAGTTTTTGTTGTTAATTATTCAGATACTTTGAACATTGCGACAGCTTCATTTCACATTCATATAGAACTTCATTATTCCGATACCTTAGATTCCGATACTAGACATTCAGATAGATTATTACGATAAGAAGTTACTTTCACTTATTCCGATGGTTTCATCTTCGATACATTCCGACAGTAACATTCAGATGACATTCCGACACAAACATTCCGATGGTTTAAGTTTTTAGTTTTACAAAGTTTTCAAGTTTTAAATTTTCACTTTTAAGTTTTAAAGTTTTTAATCATTTATTTTTAGTTTCCGAAAATTGCACGCTTCCCGAAATCTCTGTTTTTACCAAGTGTTTTTCTAGTAATTTTTAGTTTAATTTTTAAAGCTTTTATTTTACTCAACGACATTTTCTCATTTGCTTTTAGTTCAAAATAGATAACCAAACCATTTTCTTTTCCTCCAAGAACGACTGAGTCGCACTCTTAACTAGTAATCAATTCGAGAAGACTGGAACAACGAACTTTCATAACTAAGTGAAAACCTAGTTATTAGGTGCCTCATTGAGATTGATGTGAATTCTGAATTTAAGGATACTGTTACGGTTGGTATTCCTTCGCTTGAAGGGGAAGATTATATTACAGAAACCATCCATGTTGAATATGAGTGGAAGCCTCCACGGTGTGAAACTTGCAAAAGTTTTGGTCATACGTTGGTGTCCTGTCCTAAGAGGGTCGTTGTTGACCCTAAGCCGACTGCTAATAAGGAGGGTGCTACGGTTTCTAATGTGGATAAAGATGGCTTCCAACTGGTGAGCAGGAAACGTAATAACAAAAAGAACAATAATGTTATCCCAAAGGGAGTTTCGGTTGCAAAAGGGTTTAATGTGGCAAAGGAGTTTAACTACAAACCAAAAGCTCAAAGTAATTCTGGTGCAAATGGGTCGAATGATAGACGTACTAAATCTGGTCCATCTACTATTACTTATATTCAAGGGGCGAATGATAAAGGTAAATCTGCTCTTGTTGTTCCTTTGTCCAATTCTTTTTCGGGTCTTGCTGGGCATGTGATAGGTGTGAAAACACCCATCCTTTTACCACTTATTTCTTGCTAAAACGAGACCAAAACGCGTATTTAATGTCATTTGTTTGGAATTATGCGTGGTTTGTGTGTTTGTTATGTTTTCAGAGCCAACCGGATAAATATTGGAGAAAACATGGGATTGCACGGGTTTTATCGAGGAAAAAGACGAAAAGACGAAGTCTATTGTCCAAGAGATGCAAAAGATTTGAAGTCAATGGGCCTATTTGAAGATTTATCGAAGAAAAGGAACAAAGATGGAAGATTTACACATGTCGAAGAAAATCAAGTCTATTAAATGAAGAAATTAAAAGACGAGTTGAATTTATGCGTCGACAAATCCCGAATCGAAATCGAAAACGTCAACTTTTCTGAAAAGACGAGAAGACAAAAAGAAATGGAGAAAGCCCACTCACCAACCAAGGGAGAAGCCTATAAATACTCCTCCCATTCAGAATTCCACAAGTTTTTCTTTCTGTTACACTTTACCTATTTCGTAGGAAGAAAACCATCTCCCTTAAGGAGTGGTTTTCATCTTTGTTTGATTTCTTCCAATCTTGTAAGTTTAATCTTTCCACTTTGTTTTGTTGAATCCTAAATCATTAATACAAGTTTACTTTTAATCTTTCCATAATCTTGTTCTTCATCTCTTTGTGATTCATAAGTTTTTAAAGTTTCATTTTATTGGTTTGATCATCATAAGTAAGTGGGTTTTGCGATTTTGTGGTTTTGGATTGATGTTTACCTTAGGTAAATGATTAGTGGTGAAATTGGTTTAAGTTTTGATTGAAAACTTGGTAAATTTTGGTGTTAAATTCGTGCTTTTGTAATCCCCTGTTCTTCGCTTATTGTTACTGTGTTCACCAGATTCCGAATAGGGGTTTGTCACTTACTGTTGATTCGGAATTTTCTATATTCCGGATCAAGGTAGAGAATTTGTTGTTTACTCGGAATATCTAATTATTCCGAGTAGGGATTATTTTCCGAATAGAGTTTCTGTCTAATAACATTCCGAGTAGGTATCATATTCCGCATAGAGCATTCTTTGGTTGTGTTGATTATTCGGAATATTAAAAATATTCCGAGTAGTGGTCATATTCCGTATTGTAGCCTTGTTATTCCGAATAGAGTTTCTTTCCAATTATTCCGAGTATGAGTCTTTTATTCCGCATAGGGTTTTTGTTCAAAACATTCCGCATAGCTTTCTTTTCAAAATATTCAGCATAGAGTTCTTTTCCAAACATTCCAAATAGAGTATTCCGCATAACCTCATATTCAGCATAGCCTAAATATTCAGCATAGGGTACTTTCCTAAATATTCCGCATAGAGTTTCATACGTAAACATTCCGCATAGAGCATCTGTCAATTATTCCGCATAGAGTTTCCTTTCAGCTATTTCGCATAGGGCTATTTTCTATTATTCCGCATAGAGTTTCCTTTCAGTTATTCCGCATAGGGCTATTTTCTATTATTCCGCATAGAGTTATTTTTCCGAATAGTATCATTCTTCAGCATAGGAACTTTATTCCGTATGGCTGTAACATTCCGAGTATTACAAATTGTTCTAGATAGACTCAAATATTCCGAGTAAGTTGTTTTCTCCAGGATTGAGGTACTTATTGTTTCATTTAAATTCTATCTTTATTTTCAGTAATTATCTTTAGTTTAATTTTATTACGTTTAATCTTATCATTTTAGTAGATTTAGACCAAAGCTCCCCCTTTTTTTTAGTCACCAATTACAACGATTCTACTTTTGACCGTGATCAATTCGAGAAGATACCGAGAACGAAACAACGACATATAACAGTTGGGTATGAGCAACGCAAAGAAAGATCTTGCAAAAGCAAAACCTTTTTAATCAACTAAAATTATAGTTATTAAAATGGCGCCGCTGCCGGCTCTTCTCGTTAAGATCAACAGTTTTTTGTGAGAAAAAATTGAATTTTGGGATCCGTTCTTTCGGGAACGTTATTTTCAAGCACAAAAATTTTCAAAAACCCATAAAAATATAAAATTTTCAAAAATACAAAAACATTAAAAAAAAACCTATAAAAACCAAAAATATTTTCTCTTGCATTTTCTTTTTAGTGTATGCGTACTCGATCAACGTCTTATTCAGAGCCCGAGACTCTCGAAGATTTAGACATGGCCGGTGTACACAACAACAACAATAATAATCCACCCCTCCCAACACAACAACAACAATAATAATCCACCCCACCAAAACATGAATAATCCACCCTTACCCGACCTACGCACCATGGAGGAGCTATGTCAACCCATGATGAACGGACGTGGAGGCCCGATTGCACCGATGCATGTCACGGCTCAGGAGTTTTTGTTGAAGCATCACATGATCCAACAAGTGCAAACTAACCCATTTCGCGGAATTCCGGATGATGATGCCAACAAACACCTCGACAAATTCATTACCATCACCCAAAGCATGAAGTCCCCCGGTGTTTCTATGGATGACCTTCGCCTCCAACTCTTTCCCCACTCGCTTTCTCACCATGCCGAAAAATGGTTTGACCGTCTCCTAAAGAACTCTATTCATACTTGGGACGACATGACTCAACGCTTTTTGTCGCGCTACTTCCCACCATCCATGGTCACGAGCCTTCGTAACCAAATTAGTGGATTCATGCAAGACAATGATGAATCACTCTTTGATGCTTGGGAACGATACAATGATTTGATCGACCGCTGTCCAAATCACAACATGCTCCCCGTCACTCTCATTGATACTTTCTACAATGGCCTCACTTTTCGTGATCGTGACACGATCAATACCGCCGTCGGTGGTACTTTTATGAAAAGGAGACCAGAGGAGTGTAGAGAGTTGATTGAAAACATGACTACTCACCACAAGAATTGGGATTCATCCGCATCCTCAAGATCTAACTCGAGAGTCAATCTTTCTTCTACTAATTCCAACCCCGAGATGACTGAAATTTCTCGACAACTCGCTGAGATGAACAAGAATTTCATGACCATGGCCACAAACCACTTTCAACAAGCTAAAGCCGTTGCTATTTCTTGTGACACATGTGGTGGTCCTCATTCTTACAATGATTTTCCTTCTACCCAAGGCCATTTTTCTGAAAACGTTAACACATTATACGGTACTTATCCCACGGGAGGCTATCAAGCTCGCCCTCAAGGAGACCGTAGCTTGCTAAGTTATCGTTCAAACAATTATCTTGCTCCACCCGGTTTCCCTCCTTCAAACCAAAACCAACAACAAAGCTATAACCGAAACAACCAATCCCAACCTCGTGCTACCAATCAATATCAATCCCAAAGAAACCCATACCCGACTCAAGGAAATTCTCAAGCTTACCAAGCTCCACCTCTCAATCAACTGATGGTATTGAATCAAGTCGTCGAGACGTTCATTAAGACTAATCGAGAGATGGTGACGAATCTTCAGAGTCAATTTGTCAACTTGAAGAATGACATGGCGAAACAAGGGAGCGATATTCGAGCCGAGCTGAGGAATGACATGGCAAAACAAAGCAATGAAATTCGCGCAGACATCAGAGACTCTTTCAGCACTCAAGCGCTTAACATTCGTGATATGATTGGTTCGCTCATCCAAGGTAATCAACCCTCTTCTTCGGGTACTCTTCCGAGTAACACCGTTGTGAATCCAAGAGGGGAGATGAAAGCAATCACTACTCGTAGTGGAAAAGGTTATACGGAACCCGAGCTTCCTACACCTCCACCCGTGATTGTGAACAAGGAAAAAGAGCAACTTTCCCCACCTCCTTTGCCTTCTACCCCCATTTCCCCACCACCCATGGTTGTGAGTGATCCTACTCCCCTAAAGCCTTCCTCTTCATCCAATATACCTTATCCTTCAAGGTTTAGGAAAGAGAAGCAAAAGAGCAAGGATGATATTCAAGTTTCAAACTTTCTCAAAGTTTAAACAATTGAATTTTAACATCTCCTTTGCCGAGGCTCTCGCTCACATGCCCAAATACGCTAAGATGTTTAAAGATCTTCTAAGTGATAAGGAAAATCTTCTTGACATTGCTCAGACCCAACTTAATAAGAACTGCTCCGCAGTGCTCTTAAGGAAATTGCCCACCAAACTTGGTGATCCGGGTCGCTTCTTAATTCCTTGCAACTTCCCGGGAGTAGAGAATTGCATGGCCCTAGCCGATCTAGGTGCCAGTATAAACTTAATGCCTTTAAGTGTTTGGAAGCAATTATCTCTCCCCGAGCTAGTCCCCACCAAAATGACTTTGGAATTAGCCAACCGTACGGTTGCTTATCCAGTGGGGATAGCCGAAGATGTCTTTTTTGGCGTTGACAAATTCACCTTCCCGGTGGATTTTGTTGTCGTTGACTACGAGATGGATCCTCGTGTTCCATTAATCGTTGGACGTCCATTACTGAGGACTGGTCGCACTCTCATTGATGTAGCCGCAGGCGAACTAATCATGAGAGTTGGTGACGATCAAAATGTCTTCAACATGTGTAAGATTTCTAAGCAACCTTATTCATATGAGAGTGTTAATGCTATTGATGTTCTCGATGAGTCTTGTGAAGAACATTTTCATGATGCTTGCAAAAGTACTCTCTCTTCTCTACCCAATGTTGAGACCGTTGCCTCAATTGCTCCGGCATTGACTCCTTTTGGAGAAAGTGACTTGGATGATTTCGAAGCTAGTTTGGGTCCTCTCGATATTAAGTATGATGATTCTTCCACTGATTGGGATGAAGACATTCGTACTATTGAGAAACTTCTCAATGAAGACCCGTTTTCTCCTCCCTCTCCTAAAGAGGTGACCAATGATGATCCATCGTTAGTTACACCATCTATTGAGGATACTCCTACTCTTGAGCTTAAGGACCTACCTCCTCATCTAGAGTACGTTTTCCTTGAAGACAACGAGAAGTTACCGGTCATCATCGCAAAGGACCTGAAAGAAGAAGAAAAAGCCCAACTTATCGCCGTGTTGAAGAAGCATAAAAGAGCTATCGCTTGGAAAATCTCCGACATTCGCGGAATTGATCCTCACTTTTGCACACATAAAATTCTCATGGAGGACGACTTCAAGCCCAAAATTCAAAGCCAACGAAGGGTGAATCCTAAAATCCATGAAGTCATCAAAAAAGAGGTTATCAAACTTCTTGATGCGGGTATGATTTACCCTATTTCAGATTCACCATGGGTTAGTCCAGTCCATTGTGTGCCTAAGAAAGGCAGAATTACCGTTGTGCCCAACCAAAACAACGAGTTAATTCCTACACGTCTCGTTACTGGGTGGAGAGTTTGCATAGACTACCGCAAACTCAATGATGCCACGAGAAAGGATCATTTCCCTCTACCTTTTATGGACCAAATGCTTGAACGTTTAGCGGGTAATGAATATTACTGCTTTCTTGATGGTTTCTCGGGTTATTTCCAAATACCCATCGATCCCCAAGATCAAGAGAAGACAACATTCACTTGTCCCTATGGCACATTTGCTTATAAAAGAATGCCTTTTGGCTTATGCAATGCCCCCGGGACTTTCCAAAGGTGCATGTTGGCTATCTTCCATGACATGGTTGAGCAAACCATGGAAGTCTTCATGGATGATTTCTCGGTATTTGGGGATTCCTTCTCTTCTTGCCTTGCCAATTTAGAATGTATGCTTAAGCGGTGCGAAGACACTCGCCTTGTTCTAAATTGGGAAAAATGCCATTTAATGGTAAAAGAAGGCATTGTGCTAGGACACAAAATCTCTAAAGCCGGTCTTGAAGTCGATCGTGCTAAAGTAGATGTCATAGCCAAATTACCTCCACCTTCAACCGTAAAGGGTGTGAGAAGTTTTCTGGGTCATGTGGGCTTCTATCGTCGATTCATTCAGGATTTCTCTAAAATCGCTCGCCCGATGACCCACCTCTTGGAAAAAGATACTCCTTTTATCTTTTCTAAAGAGTGTATCGAAGCCTTTAATCTTCTTAAGGATAAGCTAACTAAGGCACCGGTCTTGGTTACCCCTAATTGGGAGCTACCCTTTGAGTTGATGTGCGATGCTAGCGACTTTGCTATTGGTGCGGTTTTAGGACAAAGGATCAATAAACACTTCCAACCAATCCACTATGCTAGCAAAACAATGACGGGGGCTCAATTGCATTATACGACAACCGAAAAAGAGCTTTTAGCTGTTGTCTATGCTTTTGAAAAATTCCGCCCCTATCTTGTCTTATCCACCACCATCATTTACACGGACCATTCTGCGTTGAAGTACTTAATGACTAAACACGACTCTAAGCCAAGACTTCTCCGCTGGGTTTTACTCCTTCAAGAATTCAACATTGAAATTCGTGACAAGAAGGGTGCTGAAAACCTAGCCGCGGATCATCTGAGCCGACTTGAGGATCCATATCAAGGGGATCATCCGAACAAAGAGATCAATGACTCTTTCCCCCTTGAGACCTTAATGTCTATAAATCTCAATCTTGATGGCACCCCGTGGTTTGCCGACATTGCAAACTACTTAGCGGGTGGTGTTCTCATCAAAGGGTTAACATCCCAACAAAAGAAGAAGTTCTTGAACGATGTTAAGAGTTACTTTTGGGATGACCCTTTTCTATTCAAACAATGCGCTGACTTGATTATTCGCCGATGTGTTGACGGACCGACAGCTTTTGACATTCTCCAAGCTTGCCACAAAGGACCCACCGGTGGTCACTTTGGTCCCAACTACACCGCCAAAAAAGTGTTTGATTCGGGATTCTATTGGCCCACCATTTATCGTAATGCTCACGAGATGGTTAAACATTGTGATGCTTGCCAAAAACAAGGCAAGATCACACATAAAGATGAGATGCCTCAATTTTTCATACAAGAATGTGAAATCTTTGATGTATGGGGCATCGACTTGCTGGGGCCATTCCCTTCTTCTAAAGGCAACAAATACATCCTTGTCGTTGTTGACTACGTTTCCAAATGGGTTGATGCCAAGGCTTTACCCACTAACGACGCGAGGGTGGTTTGTAATTTCTTGAAACAACTGTTTGTTCGTTTCGGTGTTCCTCGTGCTATTATCAGTGACCGCGGGACTCATTTTTGCAACGATCAATTTGCAAGAGTCATGGCTAAGTATGGTGTCAATCACCGTCTTTCCACCGCTTATCATCCTCAAACCAACGGTCAAGCCGAGATATCCAACCGTGGATTGAAGAGAATTTTGGAACGTACTGTGGGAGAGCATCGTGCCTCGTGGGTCGATAAACTTGATGATGCTCTGTGGGCTTTCCGTACCGCCTATAAGACACCGATTGGTTGTACACCTTATCGTCTTGTGTACGGGAAAGCTTGCCACCTCCCTATCGAGCTGGAACATAAGGCATACTGGGCCTTAAAGTGGGCTAACTTCGACATCAACAAAGCCAGTAATCTTCGCAAGATTCAACTTAACGAGCTACAAGAATTGAGGAATCAAGCTTACGAGAACTCATTGATCTACAAGGAGAAGACCAAGATTATCCAAGATGCTAAAATCAAGAACCGAGAGTTCCACGTTGGTGATCAAGTCTTACTCTTTAACTCTCGGTTGAAGATCTTCTCAGGCAAGTTGAAGAGCCGCTGGTCTGGTCCATTCACCATCGCCAATGTTTTTCCCTATGGCACCATTGAGCTTTCTCAGCCAAATGGGCCCAATTTTAAGGTGAATGGCCAGCGTTTGAAGTTGTACTTTGGTGAGGACATCTCTCATGAGATGATTCCATCCCTCACCACGTTTCCCTTGAATTAGTTCGGGACCGAATCAGGCTCGTGACTCGGTGAACAAAAACAAGCGCTCCTTGGGAGGCAACCCGAATATCTACCCCCCCTTTCCCGTTTTTCATCCTAAGTGTAGGGGGAGCTATATAGGTTGCTTGTATTTGGATGGTGATGTGATTACAGGGATAAGTGCACTCTTGGAATCTTTAAAGAACCGTGCTCCCATGTTATCCGCAATTCTGGTTCTATCTCTCAACTATCGTGATTCAATTATCTTCATACTCATATTTGAAATTGATCACTTTAGTCGTCCCTTCTTTAGCTTGATTTAACCAACGTGCACAATGTCATAAGTGTAGGGGAGATTTTTCCCACATGCTTAAACATTGAGTACAATGTTTATCTTAAGTGTAGGGGGGGACTTCTATCGAAGTTTTAAGTGGACTTTTCCATTAAAATGCCTTCATTTAACCGGAAAATCATCTTTTTCAGCATTTTTCAAATTTTTAATTAACTTGTGCAAGAATACCGAATAGACTTGTCTAAGTTTAGTCTAGCTAGTATCCGAATAGACAATGTTTATCTTGGCGTAATTTTTAAATTTTTATCGTTGCTTTCATATGTATATATCCCGCAATAAGTTAAAAATACTAATAAAGTGGTGTAGCTAGTTTTGAAATCTTTGACATATTAGGCCCGTTGCGATTATTTTGACTCAACCCGAATAGACTTGTCTAAGTTTAGTCTAGCTAGTATCCTTAACCATGTAGACCTTAATTGGTTTATTAGGCTAAGCATCCACGAGTCTCATTACTTGAGATTTTAAATTGTGGAGGACGAGAAATGATAGAGTCAATTATAAGTCGGTATTCTTGCACAAGCTCACTTGGTGTAATTATTTGCCTATTCTCCCATCACTTGCTAATAATTTATCTGCAATAAGTAAGGTCGTACGATTTGAAAGGTTACTTAGCTTCTAGCCCAAGATCGTTTAAAAGTTGCTCGGTAATGATAAGAGTTCATAGCCAAGGCATAACTTATGAAGCGGGGCGCGAAGATTGGCGAGTCCAAAAAGGCCCTAACAAGGCATGAGGATTCCATTTTATTGTTGAAGATCCAAGGTGATGTGAAAAGCATTATTCCCAAAATCGATATGAAGGATCAAGATTCACGACGAAAAGCAATCAACTCCCATAAAGATCATGGAGAAGTGAATCCGAAAAGACCCTAACAAGGTATGAGGATAAATAGATCCAAGTCCGAAAAGGAGGCGGATCGTTGTATCTCAAAATCCCAATTAGAGATTGAAGAAAAAATCATGAAGTCGTGGTCAACAATGTTGGAGTACCCCTCAAAAGTCTCCAAGTGAAGAAACTCTATTAACGAAGAGAAGACCATTATCTCAAGAACGTCTCTCAAGATATGAAGTATGAAGTACATGCCAAATATCGGCCCGATAAAGGTCTCAAATCGTGAACCGAGTTATGCCAAGATATGAACTTTTTGATATCCCGAGAAGCAGTTTTAAGAGATTTTGTCCTTTAGCTAACTATTGATCAAATCGTCCTACTTTGCTTTCTGCCTAAATAAACTATCGAAATAAGTCCAAAAATGCATCTTCATGATCATTCTAAGACAAAAATAAAATATAAGAGATACACCTAGGAATAAGGGAGTTTAAGCATATAACTAAGCCATGTGTGTAAGTGTTTGAATTGCTAACTTATAATAACAATGATCTCGTGCTTAAGCTTAGTTTGGGGAACGTGAAACTTGAGGGTGATAAATCTTCGCAGCACCGAATCCCTAATGTAAGTCCTTGATCTCTTTGCAAGTTATTTCCATACAGCTATTTTCAAGTGAAAATGGTTTCTATCCTTTTGTCTCCTTTAAAGTTTTTTAATTTCTCTTAGTATTTAAATTTTTGTTTAGTAGAATGTTAATAAGGCCAAGGTTGATTGATTATGAGAAAAGTGTATAATTGCTTTATCACTAAGCATTGCATGAGGGCATGGCAATGGTTAAGTGTAGGGGATTTGATAGGTGTGAAAACACCCATCCTTTTACCACTTATTTCTTGCTAAAACGAGACCAAAACGCGTATTTAATGTCATTTGTTTGGAATTATGCGTGGTTTGTGTGTTTGTTATGTTTTCAGAGCCAACCGGATAAATATTGGAGAAAACATGGGATTGCACGGGTTTTATCGAGGAAAAAGATGAAAAGACGAAGTCTATTGTCCAAGAGATGCAAAAGATTTGAAGTCAATGGGCCTATTTGAAGATTTATCGAAGAAAAGGAACAAAGATGGAAGATTTAAACATGTCGAAGAAACTCAAGTCTATTAAATGAAGAAATTAAAAGACGAGTTGAATTTATTCGTCGACAAATCCCGAATCGAAATCGAAAACGTCAACTTTTCTGAAAAGACGAGAAGACAAAAAGAAAGGGAGAAAGCTCACTCACCAACCAAGAGAGAAGCCTATAAATACTCCTCCCATTCAGAATTCCACAAGTTTTTCTTTCTGTTACACTTTACCTATTTCGTAGGAAGAAAACCATCTCCCTTAAGGAGTGGTTTTCATCTTTGTTTGATTTCTTCCAATCTTGTAAGTTTAATCTTTCCACTTTGTTTTGTTGAATCCTAAATCATTAATACAAGTTTACTTTTAATCTTTCCATAATCTTGTTCTTCATCTCTTTGTGATTCATAAGTTTTTAAAGTTTCATTTTATTGGTTTGATCATCATAAGTAAGTGGGTTTTGCGATTTTGTGGTTTTGGATTGATGTTTACCTTAGGTAAATGATTACTGGTGAAATTGGTTTAAGTTTTGATTGAAAACTTGGTAAATTTTGGTGTTAAATTCGTGCTTTTGTAATCCCCTGTTCTTCACTTATTGTTACTGTGTTCACCAGATTCCGAATAGGGGTTTGTCACTTACTGTTGATTCGGAATTTTCTATATTCCGGATCAAGGTAGAGAATTTGTTGTTTACTCGGAATATCTAATTATTCCGAGTAGGGATTATTTTCCGAAAATAGTTTCTGTCTAATAACATTCCGAGTAGGTATCATACTCCGCATAGAGCATTCTTTGGTTGTGTTGATTATTCGGAATATTAAAAATATTCCGAGTAGTGGTCATATTCCGTATTGTAGCCTTGTTATTCCGAATAGAGTTTCTTTCCAATTATTCCGAGTAGGAGTCTTTTATTCCGCATAGGGTTTTTGTTCAAAACATTCCGCATAGCTTTCTTTTCAAAATATTCAGCATAGAGTTCTTTTCCAAACATTCCGAATAGAGTATTCCGCATAACCTCATATTCAACATAGCCTAAATATTCAGCATAGGGTACTTTCCTAAATATTCCGCATAGAGTTTCATACGTAAACATTCCGCATAGAGCATCTGTCAATTATTCCGCATAGAGTTTCCTTTCAGCTATTCCGCATAGGGCTATTTTCTATTATTCCGCATAGAGTTTCCTTTCAGTTATTCCGCATAGGGCTATTATCTATTATTCCGCATAGAGTTATTTTTCCGAATAGTATCATTCTTCAGCATAGGAACTTTATTCCGTATGGCCGTAACATTCCGAGTAGTACAAATTGTTCCGGATAGACTCAAATATTCCGAGTAAGTTGTTTTCTCCAAGATTGAGGTACTTACTGTTTCATTTAAATTCTATCTTTATTTTCAGTAATTATCTTTAGTTTAATTTTATTACGTTTAATCTTATCATTTTAGTAGATTTAGACCAAAGCTCCCCCTTTTTTTAGTCACCAATTACAACGATTCCACTTTTGACCGTGATCAATTCGAGAAGATACCGAGAACGAAACAACGACATATAACAATTGGGTATGAGCAACGCAAAGAAAGATCTTGCAAAAGCAAAACCTTTTTAATCAACTAAAATTATAGTTATTAGCATGATTTGGATAACATTGATGTTCTGGATGATGAAGATGATGAGGCTATTGAGAACATTTTTGATGAGTCGGTTCATATTTTTAAGCAACAAATAGGGGAAAGCACTCCTGACTTTACTGTTTTAAATGTTTAGTATAGCCTCTTGGAATATTAGGGGTTTAAACCAATCCCCTAAACAAAAAGAGGTTCGTCAGGTGGTTCATGAGAATAATCTGAGTGTTTGTGCTATTTTGGAGTCACATGTTGACGCTACATGTGTTTTTGATGTTTGTAGAAAAGTGTGTAGACGGTGGCGATGGACTTCTAATGGTGGTATTTGTGCTAAAGGTACGCGTATTATTCTTGGTTGGAATGATGATAATGTTGATATTATGGTTTTGTCTCAGACAAGTCAGGTTATGTATTGTCAAGTTAAAACCCGCTTGGATAATAGAACTGTTTTTTGCTCTTTCATTTATGCGGATAACTCATATCAAGATAGACGTGTTCTTTGGAGTAATCTTGTTTTTTTGGTAAAGGGTTTCCCCGGTAAATATATTAACCAAAAAAGCGTTGAAGTACAAAGGAATGTGGTTGAGATACCACATTAACCGCATGCTACAGGCAGCATGTTAACACGTGTTTATGTCATGACATAAACACTAACTAATCTAGAACTAGAATACAAGTAAACTAGACAGAAACCAAGATGCAAACATGAAGACACGCATTCTCTTCAGCTTCCAACAACACCATGATAGGAGCAAAGGAAAACCAAATGAGCCCGCCTCCTTAAAAAACCTTGCCAAAGAAAACCCAGTGGAAAAAACCTTGGACAAGGAAAAAAGAGTACAACCCTCACCCGACACTCCCATCGTGAAAAACTCTAAAGCTAGGCACCCTCCATTCGTCAAGAAGAAAACTCGACCTGGTAGACAACTCTTAAAATGAAATGTCATCAACTTCAATCGAATAGCATCACAAATAATCTGAACAAGCTGATCAACCGCCGTCTGCTTTTTCTTGAAAAGTCTTGAATTACGTTCCATCCATATAAAGTACGCAGTAGCAGCCAACACAAGACGTGCAAGGATGCTAGGGCAAGACTTTCCCTTAGAAATTGGAATAACATAAGCTAAAATATCATCAATTCGAGGGGGCACGCTATCCATATCACAGAGGACCCCGAACCTTAGACCAAACCTGCATTCAATAAGAACATTCAAAGAAAAGATGGTCATGAGAATCCGACACCAATTTACACAGAGGACATCGAAGAAGGCTTAAATCCACCAAAGGGCCAACATACCATTACCTAAGCCGAGCTTGAGTCTTCAATTTTCTTCTAACCACTAACCACAAGTGAATAGAGTGACGAGGAATACAATGAGCGAACCAAACAGCATGGTACCAATTAACCATCAAAGCCCTATACCGTATGGAATTCTATGCTAATGAAACTGAAAAAGGATGTAAAACCCCATTTATATCCCGTCATATCAAATCATCATCCTTATCATCATTAATAACAGGGACAGGGATAGAGACAATGTTCGGAAATCTAGCATTCCAATCCTACGGCCACTGCCAAATACCATCAATGATAAGATCCCTAACCTTATTAGAAAGAGAGAGCCACGATCTTGTGATGCTACGAATTGTAAGAGCTTCCCGTAATGGACACAAATCTGCCCATATATCAAACCACATAGAAGCAACCTTACCATTATTAATCTTGTACCAAATAAACTGACGAATACGTGGTCTAATCTGGAGAAGTTTTCTCTAGCCCCAGCTCATATCACCAATACATGGAATGTCCCAAAAACTTCTATCCTTTAACTTGTAAGAATAAATCCATTTAACACATAAAGATTCTTTACGAGTAAGGATACACCAGATATGAGAAACCATTAAAGAAGCATTAAAATCAGAAAGCTTACGAATACCAAGGCAACCTTCATAAAACGGGGTACAGACAGAGTCCCAAGCAACTTTAGCCTTACATTTCTTCATTTCACCTTGACACCATAAGAAGCCTCTCATACGCTGTTCCAAATCATGAAAATCCGAACAGGTAAAACAAAGACAGACGCCCAGTAAATATGCATAGATGAAAGCGCCAAACAAACTAATTGGAGTTTTCCTGCTAAAGAAAGGAACTTATTGCGCCAATCATTTACTCTTCTCTCAAGCTTTTCTACAAGGACTTTACAATCCCTATATAGAAGCCTAGACGAAATGAGAGGAACACCAAGGTATCTGACCGGTAACACGCCTTCAGCAAATGGCATGATATGTAAAATACTACTTTTTACAGCAGTGGATACATTACAAAAGAAAACAGTGCTCTTAGGGATACTTGGAACCAAACCCGAAGCTATCTTAAATTCCTCCAACGCATCCATAATAACCTGCACAGAATCAAAGTGACCCCTAGCAAACAAGAAAAGATCATCTGTAAAACATAGGTTTATAATACGTTGTTGCTCATAGCGGTGATGAAAATAGAAATCCTCCGCATTAAGAACCCTCCGCTGCAACATAAGAGAAAGAATGTCCATGACTAAAGTAAAAAATACGGAGATAATGGATCACCTTGTCGGAGACCTCTTTTTCCTTGAAACCAACCATATAGATTACCATTAATGCAAATAGAATATGAAGTAGTAGAAACACACGTCATAATCCAATCAACCATTAAATGGTGGAATCCAAAACCAATCAGAATGCTACGAAGAAACAGCCAGTCCACCGAATCATAAGCTTTTTGAATATCCACCTTAAAAGTACATCTTAGAGGACCAAAAATTCGATGGTAATTTCTCATCAACTCTTGTGTCAATAAGATATTATCCGAGATCCTACAATCCGAAACAAAAGCAGATTGATTAATATTAACCAAATCACCCAAATCCCCTTTAATATTGTTAGCAATTATCTTGCTAATGCATTTGATTAATCTTGTTGTTCATGCTAACTTCATGCGTGATAAACCATGGGTCCTTCTTGGGGACTTTAATGCTGCTCTTAATCTTGAAGATCATTCGTTTGGGGGGTATCGCCCCAATATCGCTATGCGAGAATTCAAGGAATGTGTGATGAATATGGAAGTTAATGATGTTAATGCTACGGGGTTTCATTTCACTTGGAATGAAAAACTGAATGGAGAGGATCCCATTCTTAAAAAATTGATCGCATTATGTCTAACATGAAATTTATTGATGATTTTCCAGGATCTTTTGCTATTTTCCAACCATATAGAATTTCAGATCATTCTCCATGTGTGCTCCGAATTCCGATAGTCGCTAGGCCTAAGCCAAAGCCATTAAATTTGCTAATTTTCTTGTGCACAAGGATAAATTTCAGGTTATCGTGGCTGATGGTTAGAACATGAATGTTGAGGGATGTGCCCAGCTGGTCAAAAGACTAAAGGGTCTCAAAACCCCGCTTCGTAAGATGTTACATGATCAAGGTAACTTACATACTCGTGTGACTATGATTCGTGGGGAGCTTGATATGATACAGAAATTGATTGATTCTGATCCGCACAGTTTGGACCTTAGAGATGATCATGTGCATTTGCTTATTGCTTTTAAGGAAGTTTCTCTTAATGAGGAGCGTTTCTTAAAACAGAACTCTAAAATTCAATGGTTGGATGCGGGTGATTCTAATACATCTTACTTCCATAATTCTGTTAAGTCTAAAAATGCTCGTAATAGGATTGAGATGGTTAAAGATGCTTCTAATTTGGTTCATGAAGGAGAGGCGGTTTCTACTGCTTTTGTCAATCATTATGAAAATTTCCTTGGTATTGAAGGTAATTCGACTCCTCTTGATTCGACTAATTTGTTTTCTCGTGTTCTTGATGCTCAAAAGGCTGCTTGTATGGTTAGAAATGTGTCTAATGAGGAAATAAAAAGTGTTCTGTTCTCTATGAGTGATGATAAAGCTCCTGGGCCTGGCGGTTACACTGCTGCTTTCTTTAAGAAGGCATGGGATACGGTTGGAGATAATTTTACTCGGGCCATACATGATTTTTTAGTAATGGTAAGCTGTTGAGGGAAGTTAATCATACTATTATTGCTTTAATCCCTAAAGTTTCAACTCCAGGAAAGATTAATGATTATCGGCCTATTTCTTGTTGCAATGTTACTTTGAAATGTATTTGCAAAATTATTGCAAATCGTATTAAAGGGGATCTTGGTGATTTGGTTAGCATTAACCAATCTGCTTTCGTTCCGGGTCAAAGGATTTCTGATAATATCCTCCTTACCCAGGAGTTAATGAGGAATTATCATCGTAATAATGACCCTCCTAGATGTTCGTTTAAGATTGGTATTCAAAAATCCGATGATACGGTGGACTGGAGCTTTCTTAAATCTATTTTGACAGGGTTTGGTTTCCATCCTACTATGATTAATTGGATTATGACGTACGTTACTACTACTTCTTATTCTGTGTGCATCAATGGTCATTTGTATGTTTAGTTTAATGGTAAGCGTGGTCTGAGACAAGGAGACCCTCTTTCTCTGTATTTATTTACGCTTGTTATGGAGGTCCTGACTCTTATGCTACATAAAAGTGTATATGCTTCTGAGGATTTTTGGTTCCATCATCTTTGTGAAAAGCAGCGTATTATTAACCTTTGTTTTTGCAGATGACTTATTTATGTTTTCGAGTGGTCATTTGTCTTCTGTTGCTATTATCATGAATTCTTTGGAAGAGTTCAAAAATGTGTCTGGCCTTGTTCCTAGCATCCCTAAGAGTATGACTTTTTTCTGTAATGTCCCTGGTGGTGTCAAGGCTAGCATCTTAAGCCTTATGCCATTTGCGGAAGGTACTTTACCGGTTCGTTATCTTGGTGGCCTCTTATCTCGTCTAGGCTCCATTATCGTGATTTCAAAATCTTGGTTGAAAAGCTAGAAAATCGAGTTAATGATTGGCGCAACAAATTTCTTTCACTTGCGGGGCGTATGCAACTAGTTAGATCGGTTCTTGCTTCGATGCATATTCATTGGGCTTCTGTGTTTATTCTCCCTGTTAGGATTATTAAACAACTTGTGCGAGGATTTTTATGGTGTCAAGGCGAGATGAAGAGGGGTAAAGCTAGAGTTGCTTGGGATGTTGTTTCCATGCCTCTTAATGAAGGAGTTCTTGGTATTCGTAGACTTGATGATTTTAATGTTGCTTTAATTACTTCGCATATTTGGAGCATTTTAACGGATAGGGAGTCCCTTTGGGTCAGATGGATTTACGATTACAAATTAAATGGTAGAAGTTTTGGGGATGTTCCTTGCCTTTGTGATGTTAGTTGGGGATGGCGTAAACTTCTGCGGATTAGGTCGCGGGTTCGTTCTTTCATTTGGTACCAAATTAATGACGGTAATTTTGCTTCTATGTGGTCGGACATGTGGGCTGATGGTTGCCCTATTAGGGACACAGTTTCAGCTCGTCACATTAATAGGTCTGGTTTCACGCTCTCGGATAAGGTAAGTGATTTAATCTCTAACAATACATGGAGATGGCCTATGGATTGGTATGATCGTTTTCCGAATATTCATGTAGCTCGCCCTGATAAGCTTGTTTGGCGGGATTCCATGGGTAGGTCTCACCCGTTTTTTGTAGCAACGGCTTGGGATTCTATTCGAAGTAGGGCCACTATAGTTGATTGGTTTAATGTGGTTTGGTTTTCACATTGTGTTCCTAGACACTCTAGCACTATGTGGCTTGTAATGAAGCATAAATTGAAGACTCAAGATCGAATGAATCAATGGGACGTTGGACCTACTGTAGACATTTACATTCTTAGGTTCCCGTTGTGTAAGTTGGTTCAGGATTCTCATGAGCATTTATTTTTTGAATGTTCTTATTCCTCTCAGGTTTGGTCGTTGCATTGGAATAAATATGGTATGAATAGTGTTCCAGCTCGGTTAAATGTTATTGTGTCGTTTCTTATTCCTTTATCTAAGGGTCGCACTACTGTTAGTGTGATTGCTCGGATTGTCTTGGCTGCAACGATTTATTTCCTATGGAGTGAACGTAATTCTAGGATCTTCAAACAGAAGTCCAGGACGGGTGACGAGCTTGTTGCCTCTATATGTGACACTGTTCGATTGAAGTTACTTACTTTCAAGTTTAAGAAGATTACCTTAGCTTCTAGGTCATTGCTAGATTTGTGGAAGATCCCCAATGTGTGATGTGCTCATGATGGGAGTGTCGGGTAAGGGTCGTACTCTTTTTCCCTTTCCGAGGTTTTTCCCTATTGGTTTTTCTCGCAAAGGTTTTTTAAGGAGGCGGCCTTATCTGGATCATCTTATCCCATTGTGTTGTTGCTGGTATAGAGAGATGGTCCAGTGGTTTCAAGATTTCTTCTTGTTGGCGTTCACTAATATTGTTTTCATGCCTTGTAGTAGATTTTTTGGCTAGTAGGTGTTGGTGATTTATATTCCTTTGTTTAACAAGCTGCATGTAGCTTGAGGTTAAGGTGGTACTTCTGCCACATTCCTTTGTACTTCAACGATTTTTTGGTTAATATATTTATCGGGGTAACCCTTTACCAAAAAAAAAAATTATGCATTCTGAAATTGACACTACGACTAAAGTTTACTAATTTACTATGTTATTAAAAAAACTAGGATTTTGTGCCTGCGCTCCGCTGCGGCGGAGCACGGACGTTGTAGGGATGGGTTTATAGCTGAGTCTATAAACTTGCAAGACAAAAATGATACAGGCTAATTTTTTATATTGCAGCAAATCATTAATAATGTAGATACTCAAAAGTATTTAGTACAAATTTATTAGAACACTCTCTTCTATACCTCTCCCTTTGTGTAATCTGCAGCAGATTCTGGTTAACAAACACTTGTTAACTTGCTGAGTATGAAGACCAAAGCCACAATCAGGTTCTTGCGTGCAGCAGGTTCTTGCGTGCAGCAGGTCCTTGCGTGCAGCAGGTCCTTGCGTGCAGCAGGTCCTTGCGTGCAGGAGGTCCTTGCGTGCAGCAGGTCCTTGCATGCAGTAAGTCCTTGCGTGCAGCAGGTTCTAGCGTGTAGCAGGTTGTAGCGTGTAATAGGTTCTTGCGTGCAGCGGGTACAACATCAAGAAAAAAACAATCAACAATCAGTATTCTTGCTTGACCGCTACATGTTTTTCTTTTGCGTGAATATTCGTTGAGCTATTTATCATATATCAAGTGTATAATTGCTACGCACAAAACTGATGGAAATACTATCATTCAGTTTGAGATTTTAGTAAAAGTTGAGCGTAAGAAGATACTATAAAACAAGAAACAATCTCCATTTACGCATATTTAGGTACAATGATTATAGAAGCTCACCAAATAACGTAACGGGAATGCAAAATCAGTACCTATTTTTTATGCTAATGGGTAACGGGTCAAAACAAAGTATGGTTGGTTGGGTCAACCGGAAAACACTATTTTTTGAATTATAGAAGTATTTAGATAGTACCCAACTCGAGTTGACCATTTCTTAGCAAGAATGTCAAAATTGGCAACGTATTAGATAGTACCCGGGGCTCTAAGATTCTACGGGTAGTGAAGAATCTGACCCGGAAGCAACGTATTAGTCGGCCGGCTAAAGCTTTCCCAAATGACACTATCCCCACTCCCAATCAACACCAAATTCCCATCATCCAAAAGGGTCACTTTCTTAACGCCTAAATTCTCCGTATCACTACTCCAAACCAACGCATTACTTGGATTCTCAAACAAAACCAATCTCCCATCCATCAAAAGCTTAAAAGTAGGATTTCTCAAAACACTAACACCACCACCAACACTATAAACAACCAAATCACCACTTTTAACACCTAAACTATACCTAATCCACACAATTAATCCACCATTATCTTTCTCAAGAAAACCAAATTCAGAAAGACTATTTGATGAAACCAAGCTATTATCAGAATCTAACACAAAGGCTGAAATTTCAAAGCCTAAAGGAGCTGAATCTGTACATTGTGACTACTGGCAAAACATAATAAGATTATAGAAGCTAAAAATGTGTCAAAGGGCATAATACCTCTTTTGCAGTAGGGGTGTTTGGAACCTGTTTTGACAGTAGCCAAACACCCCTTTTGCAGCTAAAGGGCGTTTGACAACTCTTTTAACAGCAAGCAAACACTCCATTTCCAGCAGGAGAGTGTTTCGTTGCTGTTATCTCAGTGTCTCCACTACCAGTCACCATCACAAAGATGTCAACTGTACCATTTTTATTCAAGTTTAATAAATAACAAATATGTTCAGCAGCCTCTCGATATCCTATTATACGAAGCATTAAAGACGCAAGGAAAAAAAGGGTAAAATTACTACACATGAGGCTCATACAGGATGTCGATCAAAGAAAGAGAATATGTCTGTCGTGATTGCAACTGTGATGAGTTTCCCCGACAGAATGTGGACCATTTAATCCATCGTATATGTTCGTACTCATCACAACCTCTTATATTCAACATTCATATCTAAAAAAAGCAAAGCAAAGAGAACGTTCATGTAACTTTACCTAGCATTCTTTTATAGATATCAAACGCAGATTCTCGTTGTCACTCCCAACCGAGATTCAAGTCTCTTTCACACATGTTGTTCCAACAACTATGGTCGTGCATCTTTAAGATCAGTTTAGTGTCCACATTTTTACACAAACTGTTGAGCTCGTGCAAATCTCCCTTGAACCTATGTCCGTCTGATATTCAAGCCAAGCACCATTCATATCTTGACAGCATTTCCCCTTGCCCCTCTCTCCACTTAATCTGTACAAAGACAACTGAAACAATGTATCAGCCGAATTGTGTTGATAATTTTGGAAGGCATAAGCAGGAATGAAACTTCACCTTGCTACTGAAACACGGGAGGGTTCCAAAATATCTAAAGAAGATAACGTACCAGAGGTTGTGAAACATAGGCGAGGATCCAACGACTTCAAGTCTGGACTACCTAATGAAAACCTTCCTCTTTTTCCTAGAGAGTATCATACTGGTCTAATGTAGAAGTAAAAATGAGGCTCAGAATAATCGAAAAAATGGGATACATCCTCCATGGCTGCAAATATAGAAGTTTTCCCCGCCAAGACGCGGAGTATCTCACTTTTAACCAATCGCACTTGCACTCGTCACAGCCTCCTAAACTACACCATTATGCCATCTAGCAACATTTACAAATACCAAACCGGCTTTGTTGGGATAATTTCAATTACTTTGCATAGTAGCCGACAACGACATAAGAATTTAGTAAACCATCTGGCAAATACATAGGCTCAGATAAGTATGTAATCGGAAAAAGAAAATACGGCCACCATGGCTGCAAACCCATCAAGGGTGCCCCACCAAGGTGCACGTAATCCAAAGTTTACGCGAACCCCCCTATAAAGGTCCAAATACCATCGTCACATCCCTTTTATAAAATTTTGATTATCGCTTTAAAAATGTATCAAAAATATGACATAATGTGTGCACCATAAGCTGCAACCTCAATCAGTAACTATAAGAGGCGAAAACTCATTATAACTTATGTTAAACCCATCAGCAATACATATACCCGGCTCACAGATAGTGGGTTCTGATAGCTTCTTGGTCACATTACCAATCACATGTATGCCGACAATCTTAAAAAGGTCGCCTGGACAAAATCAAACGAAATTATCAAACTGGTGTATAAAAGATCCGCACAATCAACCACACTTCACAACACTGTTGGTAATCATAATAGTGGGTTTTTATAGCTTATTGGTCACGATAATAATCATATGTATGCCGACAACCTTAAAAGGTCGCCTAGGAAGGCAAGTAAAAACCCATACTTTCTAGGAAAGACAAAAAATAAGGCCTCTCAACAATGAATCAACTGACCCGTAAAAGGAAACAACCATCTAATCTAACTGACACCGCCTACCGACCATCGACGTTGCACACCATTAACGGCGGCAACGAGGAAGCCAGTGGCAACAAATAGAGTTCTAGGTATGATGTTCAAACTACAAAAAATAAATACCCAAAGGTAAAAAAATTATACTTTCCATCAGACCCAATAAATGGTTTCCGTCAAACCCATTATAAAATCATTATGTCCGGTAGATCTAAAAAAAAGGTTTTCCATCAAACCCAAGAAAGAGTTTCCATGAAACCTCAAAAATCACGGCTTCATGATAACAATCCATTACGGGTTCATGATAAAAACCACAAATTGAGAACTACATGTCAATCTCATAAAATCCCATGCCAACCTCATCAAAACCCACTTTCAGCTTACATTGCGCACCTATAAAGACTAATTTGCAGCAATAAAGACTAAGAAAGAGTAATAAGAAAAAGTAACAATAAACAACTATAATACAATATATATGAAAATTACCTTATGTAATTAAAGCTTGGTACGCCCAAAAACAGGTATACAAATCAAATAACCCTAATTGTAATCGTGATCAGAACCACATCAGTAAACATAAAAGTTGTTTATAACAAAACCAACTTTAATGGTTATCGGAACTATAACATTCCAAACACCCATTTTAAAGGTGTAACACTAACACAATGACTCAGGTCACACGCAAAAGGAAACACCCACCTAATCCCACTAACACCACCTACCGACTATCAACGTCGCGCAGCATGAGCGACGACAACGAAGTAGGCGGTGGCAATGAAGAGAGATGTGGGTATGTTCAAATAGCTACATATCATTCCACATATCAAAAACAGTGATGGAAAGTGTGGTAGATGATAGAGATGAGTGACATAGAAGAGTGTGGAAGACTATCGAAGGTGTTCAATTTATACACACTAAGATATGTGAGGGAGGTTGATTTTTTTATTGAGACCATGAATATCAACCGCAAGATCAGCTTTTGTGCACCACCAACCCACAACGGAATACGGAAAACGGCTAAACGACAATCAACGGCTGAGGCCAAATATTAACCCCGTAACCCGTTACACTTACCGAATGACCGGCTATGATCATGTTTTAAGCGAAACAATTGAACAACGTGGGCGAATTTGGGTTTTTTTATTAGATATACAGTGGAGGAGAAGGTGTGTGTGTGAGGCAGATGAATATAATAGTCATGGTGTGAGGGGGGAACTGTTTATAGGGAACCGAGATTCCCCCGTTTATTAAAGATATAATAGTTCAACAGACGGGTAGAGACCTAGTAATACACTATACACCTATGATTTAAAGGTTGTATATTTGTGATTTCAGAATTCCTATTGCTTTTCATGAAGATATTTTTGTGCATATCTAAACCTTTCTTCAAGATTACATGACACCAACAAATTTAGAATAATAATTACAAATCCGTTCAATTTTATTGCCGGAGGCAGACTTAAAATTTATAACTAAGTGTTGCACAAAAACAGTTATGGTTATTAGCAATGTTTTAAAACCCGATTTTTTAGTTGACTCGGTCTAGTAACCGGTTTACGGGTCAACAGGTTCAACCGGTTGAACCGCCGGGTCAACCCGGTTCTATATATATGTATATTTTTTTTATATTTAATATGTACTATTGAATTATCTTATAACTTTTCTTCCGTTCAACTAAATGGATGAAAAATATGTATTCTTTACTCATAGTTTTTAGTTTTATATTTATGACATTATAGTACAAGAATGCAAAAATACTTAATTTATGGTTACAATTTATAATAGATCATAATAAAACGATATTAGTTAATGTTTTAAGTTAATTTTAACTTTATTTTAACTAATATTAATTACTATCACTTTAATTTATAATTAAAACTTAAAAATATTTATAAAAAAAAGTTTCTGAAATATTTTTTTATAAAAATTCGTGAGCCGGCCAGGTTTTTCAACCCGGATCAACGAAAAACCGGCGGTTCAAGCCGGTTCTCAAACAAGTAAAAACCCGGTCACATCCGGCCCGGACCTTGAGCCGGTTCAACCGGTTCAACCGGCCGGTTCAACCCGGTTTTTAAAACCTTGGTTATTAGTATTAAAGTTGGTTTACATTAGGTAAAAATGAATGTTGCACGTGGCGAGAAAAATCCTGTTTTATAAAATTTTTATCAAGACGGCTTAAAAAAGTGTAACCCGTAACACACCCGATTTTTATGTGGATCCGTACATGCTTATTCCTACTATAAAAAGTAGAAGTCAAAAGAAAACAAAAACATAATTTATCACATTTATGTTGTTAAATCGCTTATTTGTGTTAGGTTCGATAGGTGGTCTCTATAAATCATGACAAACATGACGCTTCAACTAGTGCTACCAATAAAGCCAAGTAATAACCATGAGTTCCTTTAACCACAGGTTTAAATCACTGAGCATTTCTCATATAATTGCTTATAAATTTGAGACATGCTACAAAGCATTTTTCATCATCTGCAAGTAAGCACAATAACTCTTAGAGACCCCGAAAATGCGTGCATATCAAACGTTATGTGAATATTCCTAATGCAGGTATGGTCACAAATAGGACAGTGTATATGCTATTTATTGTTCAATTATGCTTCTAATCATAGGCCACATACATCATTGTGCTTGTTTTTCTTTAAACTAACTAAAACACCCTCAAACTTTAGACCATCATCACCTCTTAACCCATACATGTAAGGGCATTTTTATCAAACATATATACATGTGGTAAGTTTTTCTCATTCAATATCATAATAATTACGTTCATGTTTATGTAAGTTTTTTAATATATGTCTAAGCATCCGTTTCTTACAGATTTTAAAAGTTGTGCTCCGATCTTTTGGTTAAATCCTCTAAGGAATTCAAATGTTAAAAAGTTGATTCATGTATAAGATTTAATACTAAAAACAAACGAAGTTTGTTATCTTGAAATAATATGCACTCTGAAACAAGCAAACCTAAGTTTAGCAAGCAATGAACCGTTCCTAAGACATGTACCAAAATGGTTATAATTATCAACAACAAAGATCAAAGAACATCAAAAAAATACTTCAAGTTAAGGAAAAGAGACACATAGATGATGTAGGACAAATTAAATGGCACATGAACATTAAATTCCTAAGTTTATTGGCACGTCACCACCCACCACCTTATTAGGTTGCGGAAACCTACCTCTCCTTTTCTTTCTTCGACTTCACGCACAAAATAGACAAATTATTGTAATTATATACAAACCAAAAGTTCCAACCAACTCAAGCCTTTAGATGTCACCTCTAACAAATACAATCATATGGATATCCCAAAAATACTTGTATATCTTTAACAAAATACTCAGCTAGAACTTTAACAAAGCACAGAAAAGATTCATAAAGCTAAAACATATTAGATCAATATCATATGATACAAACAAATTCATTACAAAGAGTAGCAAAATGGAAAATATCATACCCCTTTAGTTTAGTTTCATATTTTCATTCGCTATCAGAAGGTATATTTGAGGATTCACCGGATTGATTAGTATGCATAAGTTCTTGCAACCTTGGTCTGAGTTCACGAGCACAAAATTCATCATATTCTCCTTTATCCCCTGCTTTCTTTTTAACTTCCACCACATTCAAATAAGGCGTTAATTCAAATATTTCTACTGTAATTGTCAAAGGGCCTTTCACTCCCTCCCGCGACCCTTCTAAACTAATTCTGCAATCTTTCTTCCTTACCGTAAACTTAAGAGCTTTTCCAATCTCCTCCAGCTTTGAGATGATGGTAGAAATCGGTTCTCTAGACACAAATCTTAACTCTTCAACTCCATCTTCAAACAAACCAGATAAACTAAACCCACGAGAGAATGAAATGAGATCAAATGCATTCAAACTCGCGGGTCTAGGCAAACTGGTAATACATAGCCTCCTTCTCGTCTCCGTTTCACTTTCTGATTCAGAACAACAAGATTGATCAGATGAATAATCAATCCCATCATCTTCAACCTTCCCATCTTTCACACTACATAACTTATCATCCTCAAAATAAAATTTAACATGTCTAAACCCTTTCTTGAACCACTTATTTTCCATGATCTCTGGAATAGTAATCCGAGATTCAGGATTAATATCAAGTAGTCGTTTCAATAACCGTGATAACTCAGGCGAAAACCATCTAGGACACCTGAATTCGCCTCTATAAATCTTTTTATACAAAACCATTATATTCTGATCATGGAAAGGTAAGTAACCAGCCATTAACACAAATAAAATGACACCACAAGACCAAATATCGACTTTAGCAGCTTCGTAACCTTTTCGACCCAGAACCTCAGGCGCGACATAAGCTGGTGTACCACAAAAAGTATGAAATAAGCCATCACCTCTAATTTGCTCAGAAATGGCACTAAGACCAAAATCAGAAACTTTTAAATCACCATCGTCATCAAGCAATATATTTTCGGGTTTTAAGTCGCGATGAAAGACACCGCGAGCATGGCAAAAAGCAACAGCAGAAATGAGCTGTTGGAAATACTTTCTGGCAATTTCTTCTTTTAATCTACCTTTAGCAACTTTATTAAACAACTCACCACCTTTAACATATTCCATAACAAAAAAGATCTTAGTCTTGGTAGCCATGACTTCGAACAATTGAACAATGTTAGGATGTCTAACACGACGTAAGATCGAGATCTCACGTTTAATATGAGCGATCAAGCCGCCCTTCATAATCTTTTCTTTATCGATGACTTTTATAGCGACGTATTCGTTTGTTGTGACGTTTCGAGCAAGGTACACTTTTGCAAAGCTTCCGTGACCCAAAAGTTTCCCGATCTCGAAACGTCCTAAAAGAAGACCATGGCCTTCTTTTCTTGTTGTTGTTGCCATGAAAATAAGTTTTAGATTCAAATATTGGAGGATTTGGAAATGAAATGCATCAGAGAATTTTGGTTGTTGAAGATGATGGTTACAAGGTGTCTAAGTAACAACCATTTGAAAATGATAAACAGGGTGTCCACCGTCTAATAATACTTTTTTATTCTACAGATTTCTTATATTTATAAGTCGCCAATTTGACTCACCCTTTTTTCTTTCCTTTCCGTTTTTTTCATTCAACCTTACATTACGAGAGTTTTCGCATATCTTTTTTATTTATATCATTATACTTAGACTATAGACCCGCAAATTTCGCGAGTGGTAATTAAAATTTTGTATTGTAACGTGAGCTTTTAACATGTTTGTATTTTCTGAATATTCTACATTTGTTATGTCATGAAGCAAACATAGCGTGATTCAATAAAAACTATAGAATGATTCAATAAACTATAATTTTGTTTCATAATATAATCCTGATGTGTATTAGAAAGACTATAGCATGGTTCAATAAAAAAACCTTCAAATACACAAAAGACGATTATCATATGTATACATAACAATTTTAATACCCGTGTAAATACGATTTAATTATATAGTTAATATCGTCTCCATATTCTTGAAATATTAACAAGTAAACTAATGTTATATAAATTGAATGAATTAGGCCATAGACATGCTTTGTGGGAACTTTGATTACATTTATAGAAGATTAAGAAGGAGTTGCGACTCATGTAAAACATAAAATTTTCAAATATTAATGAGATGGGAAGAAGATTAGAGTAAAATGAAGATTAAAGAACAAGTTCCTCAATAAATTGATTCGATAACTGCTGAAGTTTTAAAAAACGGTTTCACAATTCTTTAATAATCGATAACTGCTGAAGTTTGTAACAAAATGTGACATATGTTAATATGACGTCATATTATGCCGTCAGAAATCAGGCAAGTGGAATTCAAAAAGATTTTGTTTTATTAGGTATATAGATATAGATGTTGTCTTTAACAATAATTTTATAAATGGATCACAAACTAAAATAATTACAATTAATAGCAGCGCAAATTATTTAATATTCAAATCAAGCCTAAACAAGTTTGAATTATTGTTTTCTTTTTAGATTTTCTTTAGGGCTAATAACTAAAAAATAATCTAACTTGACAATTTTTTTCGTTCTGTGTAGCTATCTTTTTTTTCTATATTATCATTAAATTTTGTGATTTCGTACATTATGTGTACCCGGGGTCCTACTTGACTGGTTAGCAGGTTGCCTTAACGACCGTTAAACCTTTTTTATAACGTTAATCCTTTATATTAACGGCCATTAACATACACCCTTAAAATTTGATTTTTTTTTTAAATAAAACGTAAAACCTTGAAAAAATGTATAACTTCATATACAAATTTCTTTAGGAATAAAATTTACGCATGTTTAAATAAAAAATTTTGAAATATTATTTTTTAAACATGTTTTAGTTAACTTTTAAAATTTATATAAAACGTGTTTTATATAACTTAACTTTTTCGTACTTTATAAAACTTAATTTTTTTTGCAGAAAATCAAACAATTTTTTTTAAATTTAAAATTTTCAAAAGTGAAAGTCGTACTTTTTTTTAAAAAAAAAACTAAAATTTTTGAAATTCTATTTTTACAAAAAACGTACTTTTCACAAAATTTTAAACTTTTGTTATTTTTATTTTATATAAATTATGTGTATATATAACTTTTTTTAGAAATATTTTTACAAAATGATTTTTTTTGCAAAAAAGTTATTTTTCTTTTTGTAACCTTCGAATTTTTTTTTTTTGCAGCAAATCATACTATTTTAAAAAAAATTTAAAGTTTTCAAAACTAAAAGTCGTACTTTTTTACAAAAAAATTTGAAATTATTTTTTACAAAAAATTTTGAAATTCTTTTTTACAAAAAATCGTACATTTTTACAAAATTTAAAACTTTTATTTTTTTTCCTTTTATATAAATTGTGTGTATATATAAAGAAAAATAAATTTTTTTACGAAATTATTTTTTTCGCAAAAAGGTTACTTTTCTTTTTTGCAAAAAATTTACTTTTCTTTCAAATTCTTTTGTAAAAATGTATGAAATTTAGTTTTGAAATTTTTTTAAAAAATAGTATGACTATCTGTGAAAAACAATTCGAAGGTTCCAAAAACTTTAAAGAAAGGGAAAATCACTTAAAAATGTATTAAACTTTCAAATTCATATCATTGTATGTAATTTACGACCATTTTACCCCTACGTTTTTCAAATTTTGAAGGGCAAAATGGTCATTTTACAAAGAAAAATCATTTCAAAATACACGCAATGATCGAAATTAAAAAGTTTAATACACACAATGAGAATAAAAATAGTTTCGTACACATAACCATAAAAAGTGATAAGTTTACTACAATTTTTGAGTGATTTTCCCTAAAAAAAAGTGCGGTTTTTTACTTTGAAAATTTTAGGATTACAAAAAGAAAACTAATTTCGTAAAAAGGGTTTTCTAAAAAAATTATATATACACACAATTTATATAAATAAAAATAACAAAAGTTTAAAATTTTGTAAAAAGGTACGATCTTTTTTGTAAAAAAACGAATTTAAAAAATTTCAAATTTTTTTGTCAAAAAAGTACGACTTTTACTTTTGAAAATTTTAAATTAAAAAAAAATACTTTTGAAAATTTTAAATTTAAAAAAAAATTATATTCTTAAATTTTTTTTATATAGTAACATACTTTTTTTAAGGTTTTACATTTTATTTTTTAAAAAAATCAAATTTTAAGTGTTTATGTTAATGGCCGTTAATATAAAGGATTAACGTTGTAATAAAAAGTTAAACTGTCGTTAAGGTAACCTGTTAACCAGTCAAGCAGGCCACCGGGTACACACAATGTACGAAATCACAAAGTTTAATGATAATATAGGGAAAAAAAGATAGCTACACACAACTGTAAAAAGTGTCAAGTTAGATGCATTTTTACGTTATTAACCTTTTTCTTTATTTATTGTTCTACTTCATTTATGGGTTATGACTTCGGGCTTCGGTCTCTCCTTTAGCTCACTTTATTACCGTTAGGTCCTCTTTAATTTGAGATTTTGAAATTTTAGACTACTAAATTTTTGTATATATAATTTTTGAGAATTAAAATTTTCAGAATTTAAAATGAATACGCATATTTTATTGGCAGAATTTCATAATATTTTAAAATCTTGCTTTTTGATCGACCTAATTAACATAAAAAATATATTTTATATAAACTTTATAAATTTTCAGTTTAAACGAGTAAAAACTGAATTTTCATATTTTATGTAGATTTTATAAAAAGTTTATATAAATTTTAGTTTTTTGGGTAAATGGGAAACCAAACCCCGGTAAATATATTCTCAAAAGCGTTGAAGTACAATGGAATGTAGCTGCAATGCTACATTTTTTTTTGTAACCGTGATTTCCGACTCATTGGCCGACTAATCCATGGGGTTTGAGCCCACCGCCACACAGACTCAAACCAGGTAAAGCCCTCCTTTTTCAGGAGGTTGGCGTGGCCACTTCAAGGTTGTTTGCACCTAGTGGGAATTAAACTTGAGACCTCACACACTTTAAAGTGATAGCCACAAATCTTTTTGCCACTAGGCCACCCTTGAACAACCACTACATCATATGACATGCCATATGATCCTGCTAAACTATTACAAAACAAATAACACCAATAGGAAAGAACCACCTAAAGATGCATGAACAATGTAAGTAAAACATCATCACGGCTAACACTTGGAGCGAACATCAAGCTGACGAGAACCATGCCGATCATCAATCGATATGAATTCTTCAACCTCACTATCACTAGCATTAACCACATCTTCCTTGGTTTTAAAACCATCCTCCCAATCTGTACCATCATCCATCTTATCCCAAAGAGCACCAAAAGAGTTATGAGAACTCTTATCCTTATCATTAGTCTTAGCTACAAAACTCGAGGTTTTATTATTCAAGAAACCCTTCTTAAGCATCGGAGCTGCCTTCTTAGGATTCTGACCCGTAGCATTTGTTTTAGAGGTTTCGCCTCTCTAAACATTACGAAACTGAAGATTAAGGGCTGGTTTTGTTAATTTAATACCTGCAAATTGTGGTTGCTTCTTCTTACCTTTATTCTTCTTGTTCTTGACCACCTCAAACCCATCATCCACCACATCCTTAGTAGCATGAGAAACCACTTCCTTTTGCACTTTCGGACACATGTCACTAGTATGATAAAAGATCAAGCATGTAGAGCATCTTGGAGGTCTCCATTCATACTCAATATCAATCGTAACCAATGAATGCCCTTTATCACGACCTTTAGAGACATCAATTACCATTGAATCCAATAATTCTATATCAGCTAAAACCTCAACGAGCGCCTGAGCATATGTATTTCAACCCCACGAGTTAACACACATATTACTCGTGTAGGAATCCAACATAATAGGTGTGCCAATTTGGGTCGTGATAAGACTAAGACCAACCTCCGAATAAGCAACAATCGGCACATGATGAAGCTTAACCCAAACCGGAGCTTACTTGACCTCCGCCTTTTTCAAATCAGTAGTAGGCGACCAAATATTCAAGATAATAGGAACATTCCTAAGCAGCCACGGGCCATTCTCAAGAACTCCTTCCATTCCTTCCTTCGTATTAAATTGAAAAAGAAAGAGATCTTCATGAAGCTGAATGCGTTTCAAACCAAGCCAAGCCCATGCATTTTTAACATAGTTTTCCACAAGTGGAAAAGCTAACCGTTTACCAATAAAAACCCATAAAGCGTGTATGCGAAACGTGATTCAACCTCTTCAACAGCTTCATAAGGAATTGCTATTCGTGCTCCCTCAACATTCTCCTCACATCGTAATTCAGAAATCTTTACAATCTTTGTAGGTTGATTATGGACAGCCTCATTTTGAAGTATCGATGCAAATGAGCCCATCTTCTGATCAACGTACAGTTCTTGCTTAGAATTATCAGCAAATTGTCCCAAACATGTGGACGTTGTACAACAATTAGCATTCAGATTAGTAACCCTTCTTGGCAACTTATTAGCACTAACAAGAGCACTAATGTTCGAATCTTCCACATCAACTTGATTCAACGACACAAGAGTAATACCAATAGTCATATCAGCAGCCCTAGTCGTTTGCTGCTCATCAGATCTTATATCATGTATATCAGCAACCCTAGTTGTGGAGTTCACACCATGACAACTAGACTCCCTGGTCACTAACGAAATACCCGCATCACACTGATTCTCAGAAACCCAAGACGGCCCCTGATTAGGGTTTGAAACACCCCCGTTGGTAGCAGATCCATCTTCCTTATGAACCAACTCAGAATTAGGGTTTGAAACACCCCCGCTGGTAGCAGATCCATCTTCCTTAATCCCCATTTGCTCTCTCAGCCATGTCATACGAGCATTGAGAGCCTCCATATCAACCGGAGCATAGCTTGTATCCATCCCTCTCTTCAATAAAAACCACCACAATAAACCAAAGCTACGAAAAACAGGTCCAATAAAACACTAGAATGAGTTTTATCAGACGACGCTTGATCTTCCTATGCCTAACCAACCTCCATGAATACAGATTAAAGATATATATTAAAGCACAATAGAAATATGAAATTAAAAAACCCTAACAAACTAGTTCGGTAACACAGCCCTAAAATGAAAAATCGAAACCCTGCTACTAGTTTTCTTGTTTATACGAATAAAAACCGAATAAGTATTTTTTATAATTTTTTTTAAGTATTCTATCTAAATGATAACAGATTGAATTTTTTATTTTTACATAAAATTTATAAAAGAAATTATATAAAATTTATATAAAATTATTTTTTCTATTTAAACGAGTAAAACTCAAAAAATATTCTTTTACAATTTTTTTTGAAATTTAGATGTTTTTTAATTAAACGATTAAAATTCAAAATTTCATTTATTATATATATTAATAAAAAAAATTATACACAGTAAAATTTATATAAATTTTATTTTTCCTATTTAAACGAGTAAAATTTAGTAAATATTTTGTTAATTTTTTTAAAGTTGTAAATCTTTTATTTTAATGATTTTACTTTTTATATAAACTTTATCTAATTTTGTATATATAATTTAGTTTTTTATTTAAAAGAGTAAAATCAAATAAACAATATTTATATAAATTTTATAAGTTTTCGAATAAAAAGCACAAGAAAAAGTTTATAAAAAATAATTTTCAAGTAAATGAAAATTCATCACTTTTTTAAGCAATTTTAGTTTCCTTCTTTTTGACAATTTAGAGAATTTTTACAATATATAAAAGAAATTAAAATGCAAATATCATAAACATCCCTTAATTTCCCCTAACCAAACGCCCCCTTAGAGAAAAGAGTTCTAACAAAAGACGAAGAAGGCTCTCAAATGACACTTTAAAGAGAAGATACCATAGCTAAAACCTTATCTAACTTGACTTCTTTGGAAGTGCCAATACCCACTGCTACTAAGAACCTAACTGATTTCTTGGTTTAGCTCTTGAAAGTGGAAACCAGAAAAAGGATAGTTGAAAGTGGGGAAAGTCGGGCTACTCGATTGATTTACAACCTAAATTTCTAGTAGACTCTATGTTCTTCTCGTCCCTTCGTCAGCTCTTTGATCGAGATACTATTACCTATGTTCCTAAACTTGGAATTGATGGTTGAGCATATAGAATCTGAATTAAATATAATAACATAAGTAGCATTTTTAAAATGTATATTAAAAATATATGTCATTATATGAAATGTACTTGTTGGGCCAATGAAAGTTCTAACTATAGCCCAATCTAGATTTGTTTAAATTAGACTAAGTGATAAGAGTCGCTGATGAAGACCATCGACAGAGACTAGATCAGCTGAAGGCAAAAGACTTAGTTGGCACACCAGAAACATTCAAACCAAAGACAACGTAAGAAAAGTCGAAGATTATCTGAAGTCATACTCACCAGCGGTTATGGACAAGCCGGATTGTAGAAGGAATGTACTGGTGTTCAAGGATCTTTGAGATGACAATACTCAGAGATCACTTACAACCCTTTTGAATACTGCAAGCAGAGACTTGCCTTACCTTTTATAGTTTAGGCGGGAGAATCTCTAAAGTACTTTGGGCGGGACAAAGTGGTGATTCAAGATAAATCCCAGTACGACCTAGTGGGATAAAGTGAACAGTTGGTAGAACTGTTCACCTAAAGTTGGTTAAAGGTATGTCTCCTTATAGACATGCATTTAATGTAGTGTACCACTTCCATTCAGAAATGGACACGTATCAACTACTCCCACTAAGGAAGCATCCTCGTACCACTATAAATAGGAGGGAGAAAGGATACAAACACAACCCTTGTGCTTAGAATTATTATCTAAGTCTTTTCTCCCATTTAAACCTCTCAGTCCGTTAGTTGTTAACCAGCGACTCTAAGGGTCACTTGTAAACTTGAGTCTCGAATCAAGTTTACTTGTTTAAAGGGTTCTTTCTTTTGTTGTCATTCAACGGGTGTATCCATAACACTTTGTAATAATTTGTTTATAGATATAATAAAGCATTACGCGTTTGAAAAGTGAATCATTAAGTGCTATCTTTCCATATGAGTTATAGTATCAACAATTATCATATTTTGGGACTTTCAGTTGGTGTCAGAGCGGTTTGATTTATAAAACTTTTATAAACCGTTCTTGTTTTTAAAATCAAGATCCTAATATGCCTGATACTATACCTCCTATGCCACCACCCTTCGGCCAAACGAGTCAAGCAAATGCTACGACCACCACAACGGCCACAACATCTACTACTACCACACCCACACCAGTTGTGAGTGTGAGTACTAATGATGATAACCTTCCTCAACTTCTTGATATTAGAGGAGGGTCTCATGTGCCTAATGTCCTTGCTTTTGATGAAGAGGATTTTTCCAGTTGGAAAAGTGAATTCCTCATATACCTAGATGGCATTGAACCTTTTCTCATAGAGATTCTAGAAGATGGATCCTATGTTCCTATGGTTGTTTCCTCTACCCCTGAGAGACCCATTAAGAAGCATGTCAAACAATGGTCTCCAGTGAATAGACGTCTGGCTAACCAGGACAAGAGACTTAAAAGCATCATTGTCTCTTGCCTATCCAAAAAATAATGAAGTCCATCATTAAGTTCAACTCTGCTAAAGAGATGTGGACTGAGTTAGTTCTTGGGTATGAAGGACCAGAGGAAACAAAGGAAACCAAAATCAAAGCCCTCGAACTTAAGTTCAATGCTTTTAAAGCTCTGGAAACAGAAATTGTTGCCCAAACCTACACCAGGCTTAAGATTCTGCTCAATGATCTAGCAAATAATGGTGTTGTCCTACCAAAAGTTGAGGTTAATGCTACCTTTATCAATAGCTTTCCTAGGAATGGCTTAGTTTAAACCAGACCCTAAGATCCAACAATGCTATTAAGAATGACACTCTGGCCCAACTTTTTGGTAGATACAACTATGAAGAAGGATTGATTGACTCTATCTATAAGTCTGAGACTGATAGGTTACTACTCAGATCACTGGATCAAAAGCTCTTGTTGCTAATCACTCTTTTCAGGACAACGACTCTAACATACAAGAAGATACCAGAAGCAGTCAAGAATTCCTTGATGATCTGAATGCTGAGTTTCATGACAGGGCTCTTCTCGCTGATCAAAAGAGATACTACAAGAGATCTGGCAGAGTTGGTGCTGCCAAAGCTGACAAATCCAAAGTGACATGCTACACTTGTGGAAAAACTGGTCACTTTTAGAAAGATTGTTAGTCCAACAGAACCTCTTCCCCAAGCTTTCCTTCCTCCAGCCATGGTCAGATCAAGAAAAAGTTCACTCCTTCGTCTTTCAACAAGCCTCTCTCTCTATATATCAGAAGGCAAGAAAGACTACAAGGTCAAATACAAGGCACTGAAAGCTGAGCTGATGAAGCTGAATCAAAAAGTGGATGATGCAGCCAAGAAAAAGGTGAGAAAAAAGACTAAAAAGGTCTGATTGCTGCTTCTTTTGACTGGGATGATGAACCTCTCACATCTGAAGATGAAACCACCACCACTATCAGAGCCTTCATGGTTGTTGCTGAAGATGAACCAGCAGTGGGCAAAAGTGAAGCTAGATCTGATCAATGGGTTGACATCACAATGAAAAAGGTATAAAGACAACTCACTATGCCTGAAGGTCAGGACAGAGACCATGTCCTTGACTACACTCTGGTTGACCTCCACTTTGTAGAAGAACAAAGAAAAAATATGTTAAATAAATTTCATAATGTTGAATAGGATTTAAAATTTTTGTCAATCTAAAATAACCAATCTCAAACCTTTTATTGCTCTTACAAATCAACTTCAAAATGAAGTAAGTAGACTCTCTTCTGAAAATGAGTCTGTGACTGATGAAAATGCTGAACTCAAAAGAACAATTGAAAAGTGGAACAAAGGTCAATACACTGTGGAAGAAATTGTCTCTGAATGCATTCCAAGAAATGTGGTTCAAGCAATTGGGGGAAGGGGAGGTATAAAAATCATATACCAACGACCAAAGTAAAATTTGTCCCTTCAGATGAACAATCTCTTAAAACCACCTCTTTGGTTGAGAATGACTCTAAAGAAGAGTCAGAGGATCTCATCCCCCTTCCTACCCTACCTAAACTTGTTGGGGCTGATCCTTCTAACTCTATACTTGGTCCCATGCCAGCCACCAAAACCTCTGGTCTTCCAAATAATGTCAAACCATTATCCAGAGCTGTTGAAAAACCCCATAAAAAGGTGTTTGTGGCTAAGGAACCCAAAGTGACTAAACCAAATCTTCCCTCTAAAGAGCTATCACCCATCAAGAAACTTCTTCTTACCCTAATGGAAGAATTTAAAGGTTTGAAAGAATAAATCAAACCTTTGTCTGATAGTCCATCTGTTAGCTCTCATGGTGAGGTAACCAGAAGTAGCTCAAAGGGAAGAACTATGTTCAGACCTTGCAAACATTGTGGGTTCAAGAAGCATCTGTCTGAAAATTGTTCAAAGAAATCCAAATGTCACATGTGAGTTTACTGAACATACCTCCATAGAACATGAGGAGATCATTGCTGTCCAAAAGGCCAGAATTAAATTGAGATAAAAAAAACTCCTCACAAATCCTCTATGAGACCTGAACCTAGACCCATAGCCTCTCCTCAAAGACTTAAACCCTCTCCTCCTTAGTACTGTGCTTTTTATGATCATTACTCTGATGAGTGTGAACACTATCCCGGATGTGACATCTGTGGTAGTAGGCATCATGAAACCAGAGACTGCCACCAAAGAGGGGGAGAAAGGAACCAAAGACGACCCACTGTCACTGGTCAGCGACAGAATATACCTACTGGAAAGTGGGTTCATCATCGAAACTAATTTGGTTTCATTATATCTATGTAGGAACCCTTGAAGAAATCTGTTTGGTATCTGGATAGTGGGTGCTCCAAACACATGACAGGGGTTAAACAATATCTGCATAGATATAATAGGAGTATGATCCTAAGGTAGTCTTTGGAGATGACTCCTTAGGGGCTACTAAAGGATATGTCTCAGTAGATTGTAATGGAATCACCTTCACAAGGGTCGCTTATGTCAATGGACTGAAGCACAACTTAATCAGCATCAGTCAACTCTGTGATGCTGGTTTCAAAGTTCTGTTCACCAAGATCCAAGGAACAATCTTCAATCAAAATGATGATGTTGTTCTCGTTGCACCAAGAAGATGGGACGTCTATGTTATTGACATGACATCATGTCTAGAAGGAAGCAACACTTGTCTCTTTACTAAAGCCTCTGATAGTGAAAACTGGCTCTGGCATAATCTCTCACCTCAACTTCAAAAACATTAATAAACTGACCAAGAATGATTTAGTTGCTGGAATTCCCTTTCTGACCTTCTCTAAAGATAGGCCATGCTCAGCATGTGAAAAAGGGAAGCACCATAAAGCCTCTTTCAAAACCAAACAATTATTCTCCATCAATAAGGGCCTCCATCTTCTTTATATGGACTTATTTGGACCAGTAAAACCTCAATCCCTCAATCACAACTAATACACATTAGTCATTGTCGATGAATTCTCTAGATTCACTTGGGTATTCTTTCTCCAAAGAAAAAGTGAAGCAGCTGATCAGATCATGTCCTTCATAAGAGAAATAGAGAATTTCAATGACTGCAAAGTTAGGGCTATCAGAAGTGATTATGGCACTAAATTCAAAAATCATGCCATGGAAGCCTTTTATGATGAGAAAGGAATTTCACAGAACTTCTCAACCCCAAGCACCCCAGAACAAAATAGTGTCGTTGAGAGAAGAAATAGAACCCTCATAGAGGCTGCCAGAACTATGCTCAGTGAATCCAGACTTCTAAAGGGATTCTGGGGTGAAGTTGTATATACAACGTGTTACACACAAAATAGATCCATCATTGTGAACAGACATGGTAAAACAACCTATGAATTGTATTAGAAGAGAGCCCCTGATGTACGTTACTTCCATGTCTTTGGTTGCCCTTTTTTCATTCACATCTACAAGGATCATCTGAGTCAATTTGATGAAAAGTCGGATGATTGTTTCTTCCTTGGATATTCTACAACCTCCAGAGCATTTAGAGTGTTCAACATACGTAGACAAGAGCTGGAAGAATCCATCCATGTTACCTTCAATGAAGCTGATGTTGTCATCTCACACCTCAACACAGATTCTAGTAAACATTAACTTCAATGAAGTTAAATCATATCCAGAGGATGATTTCTCAATCCCCAAGGAATCATCTAAAAAATGTCGTAAGGACTTCCCTTATGTTCATGCATTTGATCCCCCACTTCATCACTGATCTAACTCTATAGATTGTTGTATTTGAAACACTCTCTCCACCTCTGGCTATAGAAAACTCTGATCCTGACTTTCTTAATTCACATATGGATGAAGAAATCATGGACAAAGAAATAATATGTGATGAACAACCTTCAAATAATGAACCTGTTGTGACTCCCGATCCTATAGAGACTCCTGCACCTCAGCATAAATAGTGTAGAAACCAAGATATTCTTCTTGTGAATATTCTTGGTGAACCCTCTAAAGAAGTCACCACTAGAGGAAAATTAAGATCTCTGGAATCTGCCTCAGCGAATGAATGCCTATTCGTTGACTTCCTCTCTGAAGATGAACCTAAACATTGATGCTGCTGTACTTGATGAAGGATGGGTTGTGGCTATGCAAGATGAGTTGAATCAGATAAAGAGGAACAAGATGTGGACTCTGGTAAAAGCTCCAACTGGAAAGCAAGTAGTTGGAACCAAATGGGTCTACAGAAAGAAAAGGGATGAAGTTGGCATGATTGTTAAAAACAACGCAAGGCAAGTGGTGTTGGGCTACAATCAATCATAGGGAATTGATTATAATGAAACCTTTGCACTAGTTGTCAGATTAGAGGCTATCAGGATCTTTCTAGCCTATGCATCTTACATGTGTTCCATGGTTTACCAGATGGATATCAAAAGTGCATTTCTCAATGGAAAAATTGCAGAGGAAGTTTATGTTAAACAAACTCCAGGGTTTGAAAACAGTAACTACCCTGACCATTTTTGCAGACTCCACAAAGCACTCTATAGGCTGAAACAAGCACCTAGAGCCTGGTATGAAACCCTGTCTAAATTTCTACTTGAAAATAAATTTATCAGAGGTACTATTGACCAAACCTTGTTTACTTATAGGTCCAAGGGTGATGTCATTATAGTATAGATATATGCGGATGATATAATTTTTGGTTCAAGCAACATAACCTTGAGCAAGCAATTTGCCAGATTAATGACAAAAAGTATGAAATGAGCATGATGGGGGAACTAACTTTTTTCTTGGGTTTTCAAATTAAAAAAAAATTCTCAAAAGATTTCTATTTGTCAAGAAAAATATATTAGATAATTGCTCAAGAAGTATGATTTGTCGTTTATTAAACCTTAGGTTTGTTAGGGTGATTGCTGGTGATCTGATATGTGTCGCTATTGGGTGGTGTGTGTTTGTGTGAATAATGGAGGGTCTGAATAGGGTTGATTTAGGTGCTCTTGTTGAGCGTATGCAATGATTGAGGGAGGTCAATCCAGAAACGTTTGGAGTTAGGGCTCTTTCGAAATTCAGCCGCTCTAATACAATGCTGGTGTTGTGACAACGGATATCGCTGGGGTAGGATCTGATTCGTAGCATGAGAATATTGATCATGATAACATAGGAGTTAGGGCTTCTTCAAAACGTACGACAGTATCTGATATGAAAACTGCTGATGATGTTGTTTCTATAACATCCTCGTTTACTGTTGGTAATGAGTTGTTAGAACCTGCTCCTACCTCCTGAGGTTTGCTGCTGATGTGCAACCATGTGTTACTAACAGCCCTGAGTTATTAGTTGGTTTCATAGCTGGTAATGGGACTGTGGCGGTTGTTCATGATGAAGGTATGGCTGAGCAGGGAGTTTGTTTATCAGGGACACATGCAAACAGTCCTACGAGCACTGCGCGTCTACTTTCGAGTCAAGTAGGGGCTGATCTTAGGAGTGGTATTCATTCGCCTATTATTGATGGTACTATGACGGGTAAGGCAATTAGGCAAAAGTTAGATAATCTTTTTCATGAGCCGAAACCATTAACTCCGAAGAAATTTATTAAGGTTTCTCATGTTACTGAATTTGAGACAGTTGCGGGTGCGGATGTGGCAATACCTAAGATTGCGGTTGATGAGGTGAAAGATCATTTCACGAATACGTTATATGTATATTTTCTTGGTAAGAGAATAGCTTTTACTTTAGTGGAGAGGTATGTGATGAATACATGGGCTAAATATGGTATAGAGTGAGTTATTGTTCGAAATGGTTTTTATTTGTTTAAGTTCGAGACTAAGGAGGGGATGGAGCGGGTGATTGAAAGTGGTCCATGGATGATCAGGTTAGTCCCCATTATCCTTAATATCTGGAAGCCTAACGCGAAGCTTGTTAAGGAGGAGGTTACTTATGTTCCAGTGTGGATCAAAATCCATAACATTCCTATTTCTGCTTATTCGGAGGTGGGTCTTAGTATCATTACCTCTAAATTAGGTAAACCTATTATGCTGGACAGTTATACTAGTGACATGTACATCAATCCTTGGGGCCGATGTACATATGCGCGAGCACTTGTTGAGGTTACTTCAGATCGAGTTCTTGTGGATTTGTTAGTTGTTGTTATTCCTCCTGAGGATGGTATCGGGCATTATATGGAGAGAGTTTAGGTGGAGTATGAATGGCAGCCTCCACATTGTTTGGAGTGCAAAATTTTTGGTCATTCGTGTGCTCAGTTTCCAAAACGTTTGGTTACTAGGACTACTGAAGCACGTGCTGCTCAATCAAGTCCTAATGATGAATTTACTGAGGTGAGAAATAGGAAGAATAAAGGAAAACAAGTTGATCAACAATGGAAACCTAAACCGGTTGCATGGTTGCACCTTACTAAACCAAAAGTTTCTTATTATAAGCCGCCAGCGAAAATAGGTATGGATAAAAAAACAAGCTAAGAAATCTGATGTGTCTAATGTTGAATCTACCTCTACATCAAATTTGTTTAATGTTTTGAACTCAATTGGGGAAGATGATTCTATGGCTCCAGAACAGGAAAGAAGAAGACTAATGGATCAGGTTTAGTTATTAATGAATCTAATGATGATGATATGTTTGATCCTAATGATAGCTATGCAGATAAATATGATTTTAGTCTTACTAATAAGAATAGAGAGTAGATAGTTTGGTTGATCCTAAGATAGGCATGTCTATCTTATGTAGGTGGTTGGTTTTAGCGAGTTTGTATCTTGTTTTTTGCCCATGTAACGGGTTGTGATAAGAGATTCACCCTTATCCTTTTGTACTCCAATGTTTTTTGGCGTAATATATCTTTTATCGGGGACAGTCCCCTTTACTAAAAAAAAGAAGTATGATTTGTCTGATTGTGCATCAGTGAAATGCCTCATGCTTCCTCCAAATAATCTGGGTGCTGATGACTCAGGGGTCTCTGAAAATGAGACCTTATATAGGGGCATGATTGGGCCACTGATGTACCTCACAATGAGCAGACTAGATATACAATTCTCCACATGTCTCTATGCTAGGTACCAAGCTAACCCCGAGGAATCCCACCTTGTATCTGTCAACATAATTTTATGGTATCTCAAAGGATCTGCCTCATTGGGTCTTTGGCATACAAATGGATCTGGATTTGACTTGAAAGCCTACTTAGACTCAAACTACGTTGGATGTTGCCTAGATAAGAAAAGTACATTTGGTAGCTGTCAGATCCTTGGAGGAAAGTTGGTGTGTTGGAGTGCCAAGAAGCAAAACTTTGTGTCCATGTCATCAGCTAAAGCTGAGTATGTCGCTACTGCTGGTTACTGCGCCCAAGTTCTCTAGATGAAGAGTCAATTAGCTAACTATGGGATCAACTATGAGAAGGTTCCCATATTCTGTGACAACAGAAGTCCCATAGCCATTTCTAATAATCCGGTAATTCATTCTAGAACTAAACATATTGACATCAGGTATCACTTTATCAAAGACCACATTTTAAAAGGTGACATTGAGCTTCACTTTATTCCCAAAGAGTACTAGCTCGCTGATATTTTTCCCAAGCCTCTAGCTGAGCCAAGTTTTACTAGGCTGGTTGCTGAGCTTGGTATGCTTTGGGAAATAAAAGTCTGATAAGTAACCTCTGTCTCTGGGCATTTAAGGGAATTGAATGTAACTAGGTAGTTACATCTCAAATAGAATTAATATATTCTCCATATTTAATTCAAATGATTTTCTTTAAATGCTACCAACTTTCCCACTTTTCAAGAAGACAAAGGTATACTGAATGGTCAAGGTGTCCCACGTTTTGTAAAAAGTGATCTCTTTGCATTTAATACTGTTAGCCTCAAAATATTGAGTCAAACAAGAATGTTCGGTCATAGGTTTCTATTGTAATATTTATTAGAACGTTGTAATAAGTAGTTATTTAGTCGTGGTTCACGGGCTTGGATTTAAACTAATTAAAGTCCAAAAGACAAGCCCGGCCCAATATATAGTCCATTAAAGCCCGCATGTGGGTGGACTATATATACTACCCTCCTAGCATGTTAGGAGGGTGGATGGTCATTTTGTAACTTCTTTTCTTAATCTAATCTCACCAAGTTAATCATCTCCTCTCTACTTTCTCTCACTACTTTCTCTCTCTAGGAATTCATCTCTTCTTCATCTATTTTCTTTCTCTCTTCATTGCTTAATCATCACAAATTTATGGGACAACAAATACACATAAGTAAAACGGCAAAAACTTTTCTAAAACCCTTGACTCACCTTTTGCATGTTCTCCTACTCTCATTTCTCGCACACACACTTTCTCTTTCTAACTCTCTAAATCTTCGAATCCTTCAAACCTTCTTTAGTGGCGTCATCAACACAAACCCAAAAGTTAACCATTTTGGCTGCTTCAAACGTCAACTTCAGCATCGATGATGGAAAGATTGCTTTGAACAATTGCATCGCACTCCTCGAGCACCAAAACCCTATTTACTCGCCCATGCTAAACTTCTTGAAGAATAGCACCATTGTTGAAGCAATAAGGAGAGCTCCTTCATCCTCCTATTCTCAATACCTCAAGGAGTTCTAATTTTCTGTCGAAGTAGATCAATCAACCATGAGTATCACCTTTAATCTTTCCACCCATCCTCATCTCTTTACCTTTGATTCTACAGACTTCGCAAGAGTCATTGGGTTGCCTGTTAATGCCAACATGGTCTCTGTGCCCAACAGCGACACTGTGAAGAACACACTCATGACTCTCAAACCTCATGATGATGACGACTAACCTTTCACAACCAGTGTTTTCCATAACAAATCCCTGATCAATATCAACTACTTTTCTCCAGTCTGGAAGACACTTATGCTATATATCGTGAAGTGCTTGGGAGGTAACCAGGGGTCGCATGACCAACTAAATGGGTCTCAACAAGCAATTGCCTACAGTCTCATCTGGGGACTTGACATAGGAATTACTCACATTCTTTACTCTGATCTGATTGCAAAGCTGGTGAACAAAGGAAAGAAGAGTAGGCTCACCACCATCTATTACAACAGATATCTCTCTCTCATGTCTGGGGATATCTTAGGAGACTCATACCACAATGAGGATCTTCACTCTTTCTCACCCTCCCGTATCACACCAGCCTCCTTGAAGACCCCCTCAGAGGATGAAGTGCCAATTACAAGACATATGATGAAAATAGCTGACATCAGTGCATCAGAGGATCACTTGATCCCACAACATGAGGTGAATGTTGAAGTTTCGACTGACATGTTTTTGTCCAAGACCTCTGTGCAGTCCACCTCCCAGCCTTAGGATCTAAAGGACAAGAAGAAGAAGAGGAAGGAAAACCCTCTCACATCTAAAGACCAATCTTCTAAAGTTCCTAAAAGGAAGAAGAAAACCAAGAAGATCCCATCTACTACTTTGTCAGATGAGGAGACGGAGCCCCATGCTGACAAACAACCAGAGTCTAGTGTCTCTAAGTCGGCTGAGACCTCTAGGAACCCCCTCGACGTTGATATCACCAAGGTATTAGTGTGCCACTCTTCTTTATTTCTTTTTTAGGTTCACAAGCAATCACTCTCAAACGTCTGTATGAGAGAGTGATGGAAGTTTAAGGTTTGCCTCAACCCCCAGAGTGTCTGTGTATGCAGCTAGCTCCTCTAAGACCTCTGTATTGTGACACCCTAGAATCGAGGTCATTAACGATACCCTAAATTACGCTAATTTTTGAAATTTTTAATAAATTTTAATTTCTATACTTATAAGTATTTTGGTTGAAGCCGATGTTCGAGGTTATAATTTTTACGTTTGACGTTTTAAGAAGGACGATGACGATTACGATCCCGAGGGATGCCCAATTTCATATAATTTTTGACGATTTATCGATAATGTAATTTTTCGAGAATTTTATTTACGGTTCGTGTTAAGTTGAGTCGGGTGAGTTTTATAGCCTTCCGAGTACATTTAAAGTATCCCAAAAATATTTTGGAGCGTTCAGGAAGATTTCCGACTCCCGTAAAATTTTCAAAATTGACAAATGAGTCAAACCCGCAAAGTTTTGAGGTCGTTTTCTATTTAAGGACAAAAGAAGCCAAAAATTGCACAAAGGTCCCTCCTAACCCATCAAAAGGGCCAAAATGGATAAACACACAAACACACACAACATTTACAAAAAAAAATCAAACCCACTCTCTCCCTTGTCTCTCTATCCGACGGACACCCCAAACCCACCCAAAAATTCACCAAAAATCTTCTTCCACTTGATTTTTCAAAAATCTAAGGTTAGACCACACTTAGTTTGGTCATTCCCCACATATTCATGTGCTCAAATCCCACATGCATTGATAAAAAATTTTCAAGATTTTTCCATATGATCCAAATTCGTTTTTGAGGCTAAAAGAGCTAATGCATGTTGATATTAAGTGTTATGGAAGTATAAACACCATGAAAACCCACCAAAATTAATTTGGTTGTGGTGATTTGGTCACCCAACCCCCACGGCAAAGGGGGTGTTTGGGGAGCCATGGTGGTTGTTGATTTTGCATGTTAATCTTGTGTTTGGTTTGATGTTTAAAGGTGTTTTACATAGGTGTTAGTGGTTGCATGTCCATTTTCTTTGATTCTTGATTTTGAGTTTGATTGATCAATAGGGGTAGGATTGAAGTTTGATGTTAGGATATGTTTGGGAAGGCTTAGGATGATGTTTAGTGATGATTAGAAGTCTTGGAATCGAGTCTAAGCATGTTTTTGGTATGGTCATTTTTAGGCAGAAACATTTGGTCCATTTTATAAAAATGAATTTTGTTCCAGGTCTTGAAAACTAAATGTAGTGATAGAGGGTTTTTCTAGCTTTAATTTGGTATAAGGTAGAGCCCGTGACTCAAAACGAGCTAAAAGTTATGACATTTTAAAGATCGGGTACCGGGAGACGAGGACTTTCACAATCCGAATTTGTGCAAAGTTTTAGTCAAATCCCGAGGGTCACAAGTATAATTTGGTAAATGGTCAAGGGTCAAAATTTGGTCCCTAACCTGTGTAAATGAGTCTATATGTTGACTTAGGTGTCCAAGAAGTCAAAGGCATTTTTCATATAGGTCAAAGAGGTCAAAAGTGGTCGAAGCGCAATTTCAGCCCGTAAAATGTAGTCGTGGAAATGAGTTGCGTAACGGGACGTAAAAGTGAAAACTTTTATTGGGCTTAAAAACATGTTATCTACAGGTCATATAGGATTTTTGGAAATTTTGTCAAATTTTATAAGCATGGTTTAATAAGGTAAAACAGCCCGTACTTTGGTCGAGTACCGGCGAGAACGAGTAAAAATGGACAACATAAGTAATGAGAATGAATGGTATAGAATGAGTGATACTTGTTGTTTTTGTTTTTGGCGTGAGTTATACTTGTCTTAAGTGACTTGTATATATGTATTTTATACAGTACCGTAAGTATTTAAATGAGATTACTCATTACGCGTTATTTGTGATAGGTGTTGATTTAACCGGGCATCCGTTTCGTCGTCAGTGATCATCCCTCGAACTACCGACTACTTAATATCTAAGGTGTGAATTTATAGCCTCGCTTATATTGTTTCAAATTGTTTTACCCGCGAGGGAAATGCATGCTAGTTTTTAAAAAAGGAACGTATATCATGAATGATTGTTAGACCCGAAAGTTGCCTTAGAATTGTGTTGAGTACCAAAGTTGCAAAAGTCCCTAAATTCATGAACTATTAACTATTGTCTTGCCCTCGAGTAGGGGGAAATAGCCGCTTATGCAATTTGTAGTACTACGGGGTTAACGACCCAATGCTAGCCGAGAAGCTGTACTTATAGTAAGTTCTGCGGTAGATTATTTTGTATGAGAAATAAGGTATAATTGCAACTGATGCCTTTAGAAGGGGCACTGGTTTCATCTGAATCATGCCGGTATATTTACGCGGGTGATTGAGTTAACGGATTAGTGTCATGAGCTTAAACACAATTGTCAGTATCCTGATTATAGTTTGTTTGATCGACAAGACTATAAATGATCACGAATGGTTTTTATTATATATACGTTCAAATGGATTGTAAAACCTATGAATTCCACTCAACGTTTTCGTTGACCAAATTTTTGGCATGTGTTTCAGGTAACCGCTGAGAAGTAGGATGGAGCATGCATGGGATGGATGTTGTGTGTACGGCTTGGTGTCCGCTTGTTTTTCCCTCCTTTTCTACTTAAACAATTTTTATGTTTAATGTCATGTGGTTGTAAAACTGAAGTTTTTGGGTTGAGATTCATGGGGACCGAAAACGCTAAACTCTGTGTACTATTTGGGGTTGGAAAAACTGTGGACATGTATCATCTAACAAATTTTAATTTCAAGTTTTAAGTCGACGTCTTTTTAGCGTCGTTTGACATATCTTGTGTGCAATGAATACTGTGTAGCACCCATTGTTGTAGTTCCGCTGCGCATAACAATTTTGGGGGTGTTACAGATTGGTAATCAGAGCCACGAGTTATAGAGAACTAGGTCGTTTTTGAAAATCCTAAACTATAACTTTTGGTGTCGTAAGAAAAAGGGTCCAAGCACACACAACTATCCTGCATGGCTCCGGTAAGATTTATTGTTGTATTTATGGCATTTGACGTATACTTTTGAGTAAAGTATATATGTGGGTAATTATTATATAAGTATGGAATTACTATATGTAGACGTTAAATTTTACGTGAAATATCTGACATCGTAATTTTCATATTAATCATGCATGAGCATCATATTATTACATTTCGGGCATATGTACCACCTTTGCATTGCATTTGCATGCATATATTTATAACTATTGTATAATTACTTATGTACCCTCCGAAATTCGCTGTTATTGCAGGAATGGCCGAGGTACCGCCCAACGATAACGGAAACGATTACGTCGTAGGTCACGAAGGGGGACCGCTTCCTCCGAACCCGCCGGACAATAATAATGGATGGATCGCTCCAGAAGACGAAATAGGGCCGGAAAACGACAATGGCGAAAGTGAGGTGGATAACTTCAGCATGAGTAGTGACGAGAATGAGGATTCCGAAGAAGAGCCCGAGGAGCTATTGGATGATGGCATTCCCGAGGATGCCGTGGGCCAGACCGAACCCGATTTGTTTCAATCTCCGAATTCGCCGAAGGGTTATGAGGTACCACCGACCGGTCGTTATGAGCAGCAACCCTTTGATCGCCCGATGGACAATAGTAATGGGAGCAGTGGAGAGTCATCCAAGTCGCCATCGATTCATGAGAATATTGCAAGGGTCTATTTTCCGAGACCGAGTCACTACTGGGATCCCGCAGGTCGTTTGGGGAGGATGGAAAGGTTGATGTATGAGCGGTTTGTAGTTGAGACTAGGGTGATTAAGAAGTTTGATAAGACTGAAAGGGAACATCAAAGACTATTGGAAAGGACTTCAAGAATTGCGTATGATGGGATGATGAACACAAGTGCCATCAACAGTTTAAAATCAATGGTTGCGAATTTAAGTGCTAGTCTTGACCGTGTGAGGGAAGATCAGATGAGGTTGTCGAGGATGCAGAGTTGGGAGCATCGTGTGAGGGATTCATTGCCCCCGGATTGGAGATTCGTGGACGATGTGGAGATGGAGGCGAATGACTTCATGGTTCAGCCGCCTACTGGAGGTGCTTGTATTTCGGTGGGAAATCAGGTAGCGATTGAGTGTGGATCCACATCAGGGACGAAAAAGGAAACAGAATGTGGGCCGGATGAGAAAGGAAAGGGAAAAGTGGATGATGTGGATGAGGACGTAAGTGATGAGGAAACCGAGGAAGACGACGACGAGCCGCCATCCAAGAGGCAGTGTGGATCACCACATGCCTAGTTACTTGTTTTGTATTTTCTTTGATCATTGTAATAGAACTATTTTAGACCTTTGTATGATGGTATTATGACGAGAAACTCAAGTACTTGATGTTTTGTGGTGAACGATTGTAGTGGCATTACTTGTCACGATTTTGGTTAACTATCAATGCAATCTATGTTACCTTTCATGATCTGTGATATGTCTTAAATTTGATCTTTTGTGGTGTGAATTGATGAATATTAGTAACTCCGTAGTGATGTGTCGTTGTATGTATTTTATGTCTGGGAAACTTGATATGAATACTTACATTGTTTTTCTATTTTCCTTGTCTTGCAGAAAGAGATATTCGATAAAACAATGCCTCCAAAGTTGACTGCCGATCGTGTTAACAACATGATTCAGGAAGCAATAGCTAATGCGTTGCAAGCGGACCGAGCTGGGAGAAATCAGGATCCAGGAAGGAACGCGGGGAGACAGCCAGCCCCGAGAGTGTGTACCTATTCTAGCTTTATGAAGTGCGGTCCCACGCAGTTCCGTGGAACGGGTGGAGCCCTAGAACTTAGGCGATGGTTGGAAAAAGTTGAGAGTACGTTTGAAATCAGTGGTTGTGCAGAGGCGGATAAAGTAAAGTTTGCAGCGGCTACGTTTCTGGATGATGCGTTAAGTTGGTGGAATACCCAGGTAGCTACGGTTGGATTGGCTGTAGCAAATGCAAGGACGTGGAATGCGACCAAAGCTTTGTTGACAAAGAAGTTTTGCCCAGAGGAGGAATTGGGGCAATTGGAGGACGAATTGAGACATTTGACCTTAAAGAACAACGATATAGCTGCTTACACCAGGAGATTCAATGAGTTAAGTCTTTTGTGTCCGGACATATTTGCCAATGATGCCAAGAAAATGAAGCAGTATATAAAGGGTTTATCTAGCAACATCAAAGGTGAAACAACTTCGTCGAAACCTGGAACGTTTGACGAAGCGGTTCAAATGGCTCACGCTTTGATGGACGTTAAGCTTCAGGACAAGCAGAATTACATTGCTGAGGGCAACAAAAGGAAATGGGAGGCAGCACAAAGTAATCAATCCCAAGGCCAGAACCGAGGAGGAAATCGAAACAACCATGGGCCGAACCGTAATCAACAGTTTAATCAGAGAAGGAATGAAGGGATGAGGGCAGTGACGAATCCTAGAGGTGTGAAAGTGAATCCCCATTGCGGTAAGTGCAACTTGTATCATGTTGGGAATTGCCCGCCGGCATGCGGCAAGTGTGGAAAGGCAGGCCATAGGACATCTAGTTGTCGAACGGGAGGAGTAGCCACTGGGGCTAATGCTATCAGAATGAGGGGATGTTATAGCTGTGGAGAAAGAGGGCATGTGCAAGCAAATTGCCCGAAGACAGGAAACAGACGGGGAGGAAATAATGCGGCAGCTGTGTATCAAGTGGGAACTGCTGATAAACCACAAGGTCCAAATGTGGTTACCGGTACGTTTTTGCTAGACGCTTGTTATGCTAGTATTTTATTTGATTCTGGCTCCGACAAGAGTTTTGTAGACGTTAGATTTAGTCGTCATATCGATAGAGAACCGGTGTTGTTAACGACTAGTTATAATGTTGAATTAGCCGATGGAAAAATTGTTAGTACGAATTCTATACTGAAAGGGTGTACCTTGAAGTTAGGAAACTACGCTTTTAAAATCGACTTGATGCCTATAGAGCTAGGATCGTTTGACGTGATTGTGGGAATGGATTGGCTAATGGCGCATAGTGCTACGATCGTCTGTGGTGAGAGATTGGTTCAGATTCCGTTGAGGAATAGGGTTTTGACGGTTAAGGGAGACGAATGCACTTCTCGTTTGAAGGTGATTTCGTGTTTGAAGATGATGAAGTACGTAGAGAGCGGATGCGATGTGTTTTTGGCACAAGTTTCGAGCGATGGTGATGTAGAGGCGAGGATCGAAGAGGTACCAGTTATTCGCGAGTATCCGGACGTTTTTCCAGACGAGTTGCCAGGTTTACCGCCTACCCGTGAGGTCGAGTTTCGAATTGATTTAGTGCCAGGAGTTACGCCGGTTGCACGTGCACCTTATCGCTTAGCACCATCTGAGTTGAAGGAGTTATCGGATCAATTGAAGGAATTGATGGACAAAGGATTTATTAGGCCGAGCTCATCACCTTGGGGAGCGCCAGTGTTGTTCGTAAAGAAGAAGGATGGTTCGTTTAGGATGTGTATCGACTATAGAGAACTCAATAAGCTGACGGTTAAGAATCGGTACCCATTACCGAGGATTGATGATTTGTTCGATCAATTGCAAGGTTCCAGTGTATACTCTAAGATCGATTTAAGATCAGGGTATCATCAACTGCGTGTAAGAGAGGAGGATATTCCTGTAACTGCCTTTCGTACGCGGTATGGACACTTTGAATTTCGAGTGATGCCGTTTGGGTTGACAAACGCGCCTGCTGTATTCATGGATCTTATGAATCGCATGTGCAAGCCGTATCTAGATAAGTTTGTTATTGTTTTCATCGACAACATACTTATTTACTCTAAAAGTAAGGAGGAGCACGAGAAGCACCTAAGAAAGATTTTGGAGTTGTTAAGGAAGGAGAAGCTGTATGCAAAATTCTCTAAGTGTGAGTTTTGGTTGGAATCAGTACAGTTTCTAGGTCATGTGATTGATAGTGAGGGAGTTCGTGTAGATCCTGCTAAGATCGTAGCAATCAGGGAATGGTCAGCACCGACGACGCCGACTGAAGTTCGACAATTTTTGGGTTTAGCTGGGTATTATAGAAGGTTTATTGAAGGATTTTCGTTGATTGCGAAACCATTGACGCGGCTTACCGAGAAGAATAGGGTGTATGAATGGGGAATTGAGGAAGAGCTTGCCTTCGAAATGCTTAAGGATAAGTTATGTTCCGCGCCGATTTTATCATTGCCTGAAGGAACCGAAGACTTCGTGGTGTATTGTGATGCGTCTCGTAAGGGTTATGGAGCAGTATTAATGCAACGTGAAAAGGTGATAGCTTACGCGTCGAGGCAATTAAGGAAGAATGAGGAGAACTACACGACGCACGATTTGGAATTAGGAGCGGTGGTTTTTGCGTTGAAATTGTGGAGACACTATCTGTATGGGACAAAGTGTGTTGTATTCACTGATCACAAGAGTTTGCAGCACATTTTAGATCAAAAGGAGTTGAATATGCGACAAAGACGATGGGTTGAACTACTGAGTGATTATGACTGCGAAATTCGCTATCACCCTGGGAAGGCGAATGTTGTAGCGGATGCACTGAGTAGGAAAGAACGGGAGAAACCTTTGAGGGTTAGAGCTTTAGTGATGACTGAGAGCGTCGACTTAACCGAAACCATACTGAAGGCTCAGGAGAGAGGATTGATGAAAGGGAATGTTGAAGCCGAGAACTTGGGACGAATGTTGAAACCTATTTTCGTGATTAGGACTGACGGACTAAGATATTTTGAGAATCGAATTTGGTTGCCATTGTGTTCATCTGAGGAAGGAAAGCCTGGAGTTCGAGAATTGGTTATGAATGAGTCGCATAAGTCGAAGTATTCGATACATCCTGGATCGGATAAGATGTACCACGACCTGAAGAAAGTTTATTGGTGGCCGAATATGAAGGCGGATATTGCTCGTTACGTCAGTAAGTGTTTGACTTGTGCGAAGGTTCAGGCAGAACATAAGAAACCATCTGGATTGTTGGTACAACCAGAAATCCCAGAATGGAAATGGGAGAAAATCGCAATGGATTTTGTGACGGGTTTACCTAGGACTCCTAGTGGATGCGATATGATATGGGTAATTGTGGATAGGTTGACGAAATCTGCTCATTTCTTACCTATGAAGAAGACGGACAGCATGGAAAAACTCGCCAGCGTGTACGTGAAGGAGATCGTCTGTAGACATGGAGTGCCGTTATCGATCATTTCGGATCGCGACAGTAGATTTACGTCGGAATTTTGGAAATCGCTTCAACGTGCGATGGGCACTGAACTGAGTTTAAGCACGGCTTATCACCCGGAGACTGACGGCCAGAGCGAACGAACGATTCAAACGATGGAGGACATGCTCCGAGCATGCGTGATTGATTTTGGAGGAAGTTGGGAACGCCACTTGCCTCTGGTGGAATTTTCGTACAATAATAGTTATCATGCGAGTATCAAAGCAGCACCGTTCGAAGCATTGTATGGAAGGAAGTGTAGATCGCCTGTGTGTTGGAGTGAAGTAGGGGAAAGTCAATTGACTGGACCCGAAATGGTTTTAGAAACGACAGAGAAGATCGTGCAGATCAAGAACCGACTACTTGCTGCGAGAAGCCGACAGAAAAGTTATGCCGATAACCGAAGGAAACCGTTGGAGTTTGAAGTTGGAGATATGGTTATGCTCAAGGTATCGCCATGGAAGGGTGTGATTCGCTTTGGGAAGAAAGGAAAGTTGAGTCCGAGGTATATTGGACCGTTTAAGATCGTTGAACGAATTGGACCAGTAGCGTACAAGCTAGAATTGCCGACCGAGCTTAGTGCTATTCATGACACGTTTCACGTATCGAACCTGAAGAAGAGTTTGGCGGACAAGGAATTGGTGATTCCTTTGGACGAGATTCGACTAGACGACAAAATGCACTTTGTGGAAGAACCTGTGGAAATTATGGACCGGGAGGTCAAGCGGTTGAAGCATAGTAGGATTCCTATTGTGAAGGTCCGATGGAATTCTAAGCGTGGACCGGAATACACCTGGGAACGTGAGGACTTTTTCAAGGAAAGGTATCCTCATTTGTTCCAGTAAGACGAAATGTGAGTACAAGAAGAGGCGAGCGCCGGGACGTCGCTCTCTTTAAGGAGGGGTGGATGTGACACCCTAGAATCGAGGTCATTAACGATACCCTAAATTACGCTAATTTTTGAAATTTTTAATAAATTTTAATTTCTATACTTATAAGTATTTTGGTTGAAGCCGATGTTCGAGGTTATAATTTTTACGTTTGACGTTTTAAGAAGGACGATGACGATTACGATCCCGAGGGATGCCCAATTTCATATAATTTTTGACGATTTATCGATAATGTAATTTTTCGAGAATTTTATTTACGGTTCGTGTTAAGTTGAGTCGGGTGAGTTTTATAGCCTTCCGAGTACATTTAAAGTATCCCAAAAATATTTTGGAGCGTTCAGGAAGATTTCCGACTCCCGTAAAATTTTCAAAATTGACAAATGAGTCAAACCCGCAAAGTTTTGAGGTCGTTTTCTATTTAAGGACAAAAGAAGCCAAAAATTGCACAAAGGTCCCTCCTAACCCATCAAAAGGGCCAAAATGGATAAACACACAAACACACACAACATTTACAAAAAAAAATCAAACCCACTCTCTCCCTTGTCTCTCTATCCGACGGACACCCCAAACCCACCCAAAAATTCACCAAAAATCTTCTTCCACTTGATTTTTCAAAAATCTAAGGTTAGACCACACTTAGTTTGGTCATTCCCCACATATTCATGTGCTCAAATCCCACATGCATTGATAAAAATTTTTCAAGATTTTTCCATATGATCCAAATTCGTTTTTGAGGCTAAAAGAGCTAATGCATGTTGATATTAAGTGTTATGGAAGTATAAACACCATGAAAACCCACCAAAATTAATTTGGTTGTGGTGATTTGGTCACCCAAACCCCACGGCAAAGGGGGTGTTTGGGGAGCCATGGTGGTTGTTGATTTTGCATGTTAATCTTGTGTTTGGTTTGATGTTTAAAGGTGTTTTACATAGGTGTTAGTGGTTGCATGTCCATTTTCTTTGATTCTTGATTTTGAGTTTGATTGATCAATAGGGGTAGGATTGAAGTTTGATGTTAGGATATGTTTGGGAAGGCTTAGGATGATGTTTAGTGATGATTAGAAGTCTTGGAATCGAGTCTAAGCATGTTTTTGGTATGGTCATTTTTAGGCAGAAACATTTGGTCCATTTTATAAAAATGAATTTTGTTCCAGGTCTTGAAAACTAAATGTAGTGATAGAGGGTTTTTCTAGCTTTAATTTGGTATAAGGTAGAGCCCGTGACTCAAAACGAGCTAAAAGTTATGACATTTTAAAGATCGGGTACCGGGAGACGAGGACTTTCACAATCCGAATTTGTGCAAAGTTTTAGTCAAATCCCGAGGGTCACAAGTATAATTTGGTAAATGGTCAAGGGTCAAAATTTGGTCCCTAACCTGTGTAAATGAGTCTATATGTTGACTTAGGTGTCCAAGAAGTCAAAGGCATTTTTCATATAGGTCAAAGAGGTCAAAAGTGGTCGAAGCGCAATTTCAGCCCGTAAAATGTAGTCGTGGAAATGAGTTGCGTAACGGGACGTAAAAGTGAAAACTTTTATTGGGCTTAAAAACATGTTATCTACAGGTCATATAGGATTTTTGGAAATTTTGTCAAATTTTATAAGCATGGTTTAATAAGGTAAAACAGCCCGTACTTTGGTCGAGTACCGGCGAGAACGAGTAAAAATGGACAACATAAGTAATGAGAATGAATGGTATAGAATGAGTGATACTTGTTGTTTTTGTTTTTGGCGTGAGTTATACTTGTCTTAAGTGACTTGTATATATGTATTTTATACAGTACCGTAAGTATTTAAATGAGATTACTCATTACGCGTTATTTGTGATAGGTGTTGATTTAACCGGGCATCCGTTTCGTCGTCAGTGATCATCCCTCGAACTACCGACTACTTAATATCTAAGGTGTGAATTTATAGCCTCGCTTATATTGTTTCAAATTGTTTTACCCGCGAGGGAAATGCATGCTAGTTTTTAAAAAAGGAACGTATATCATGAATGATTGTTAGACCCGAAAGTTGCCTTAGAATTGTGTTGAGTACCAAAGTTGCAAAAGTCCCTAAATTCATGAACTATTAACTATTGTCTTGCCCTAGAGTAGGGGGAAATAGCCGCTTATGCAATTTGTAGTACTACGGGGTTAACGACCCAATGCTAGCCGAGAAGCTGTACTTATAGTAAGTTCTGCGGTAGATTATTTTGTATGAGAAATAAGGTATAATTGCAACTGATGCCTTTAGAAGGGGCACTGGTTTCATCTGAATCATGCCGGTATATTTACGCGGGTGATTGAGTTAACGGATTAGTGTCATGAGCTTAAACACAATTGTCAGTATCCTGATTATAGTTTGTTTGATCGACAAGACTATAAATGATCACGAATGGTTTTTATTATATATACGTTCAAATGGATTGTAAAACCTATGAATTCCACTCAACGTTTTCGTTGACCAAATTTTTGGCATGTGTTTCAGGTAACCGCTGAGAAGTAGGATGGAGCATGCATGGGATGGATGTTGTGTGTACGGCTTGGTGTCCGCTTGTTTTTCCCTCCTTTTCTACTTAAACAATTTTTATGTTTAATGTCATGTGGTTGTAAAACTGAAGTTTTTGGGTTGAGATTCATGGGGACCGAAAACGCTAAACTCTGTGTACTATTTGGGGTTGGAAAAACTGTGGACATGTATCATCTAACAAATTTTAATTTCAAGTTTTAAGTCGACGTCTTTTTAGCGTCGTTTGACATATCTTGTGTGCAATGAATACTGTGTAGCACCCATTGTTGTAGTTCCGCTGCGCATAACAATTTTGGGGGTGTTACATGTACACCCTGTCTCTGTACTAGGAAATGATTCATTTATGCTCATAATGCACCCCGATGATCCTGCACCCTCTGGACTGTACTTTGGCAAATAACAACCAGAGTACTTATAAGTCCCGACCCAGAGTCTCTGAACTTCACTCAGTCTCTAGGTACCCTTATTATTAAAAGAGCCCCAAAGAATTTATTCTTTTGGGAAGGCTGAATAATCACCTTTAGCCTTCCTAGGGGCAGCGTTATGAATGGCGACCTAAACCCACATCTTAATCACAAATTTAAAAGAGTCCCAAGGAGAAGTCCTTATGGGGGAGATGGATAATCACACCCATCTATCCTAGGGGCTGAGAACCGGACCATTCACCATATCATGACTCACAACTAAAAGAGTCCGAAGGAGAAATCCTTATGGGGGAGCTGGATAATCACACACAGCTATCCGAGGGGTAGCGAACGACGACCATTCACCATATCATGTTTCACTTTAAAAGAGTCCCAATGAGCCATCCTTAAGGGGGAGTTGGATAATCACACCCAGCTATCCTAGGGGCAGCGAATGGCGACCCTTCACCTTATCTTTATTCACAATAAAAGAGTCCCAAGGAGTAATCCTTAGGGAGGGGCTGGATAACCACACCCAGCTTTCCTAGGGGCAGCGAATGGCGATCCTTCCCTTTATTAGAAACTCATCACATGGGTACTAACACATCTTATACAGGTACTGAACTAGCATAATGAACAGATGAATGAAGACCCCTTCACTTACATGGAGGAGGATAATGCTGGGGCATCCTCTGTTGATATTTCTGCTGGTTCTGATCTGGATTTTTTGCCAGATGATGAGGTATTTATCATAGAGAACGATGAAACCATCTCTAGGTTCGAAGATAGGTAAGATGTTGAGGACCAAGTCATTTCCGCTGTCGTTGGACCAGAAACCCAACCTCAACCAATCCCATTTCCCTCCATGATGAGTGTACAAGAACTAGCTGCTAAGCAAACATGGTCCTAGAGAAAAATCAAACCAAACCTAATTCCATTTCCCACTATGCCTAATATTATGGAATTGGGTGCCAAGAAGCACTAAGAGGACCTACAGCAGCTCAAGCCCATTCACTTTCTATGCCTAGTGTTCAAGCGTTGGGAGCTGAGGAGCTCTGGATCAAAAGAGGGGACATCAGCACCACCAAACCCAAAGTTAACTAAGAGGCTATCTTTTCTGAACTATAGAGTCTCACCAATGCTGTTGAGGACTTGACCAACAATCTAGAAAGTTTAATGACTCAGTCAGTAGAGTCCACCCTCAAGTCCCTGCTACCTCGACTCCTAGGTGATGCTCTGCGAACAAACCTTCCCCCTGTGGTAAACCTAAGTCTTGATTAACACATGTCCTCTGCCTTGAAGGTCGTTGTACAAGACAATGTGGCCGAGATTGCTAAGGCATCAGAGCCTTCTAGAACTCTGCTGCAAGAACTTCTTCAAGAGGAACTTAAGGAACTCTGCCTATTTGTTCATCAAGAGTTCGAAAAGAACAACAGCGCAGGGTCAGGTGCAGCCTTCTTTGGTGCTGCACCTGAGGGGGAGAAATCTGCAACCTCCACCTCCAATGATGAACAAGATGCTGGTACTAAGGGGGAGCAGCCAACCAAGCAGCCAAAACCCACCATCATTCCTACACCCATTCCTCTGCGATCTTTCCCTACCAAGGACTTTGATAAATTTGTTGCTCACCTAAACCAAGGCTATGAAACAACCTTCTCACTATCTCCTATCCCAGTACTGATGATCAGATGATGTCCTTGAACTCGTTGTAAGAGGAAATAGGATCTACTGTTAGGCTCCTAGAGCTTAACAAGTTCAGAAGTGCTAGTGAAAAGGAAATGACTCCTGAAGAAGCCCATGCTTAGCTATTGGAACATAAAAGGCTTGCTGATCTAAAGATAGCTGAACAACAAAGCAGAGAAGCTTTAAAACAATTTTCCCCAACTGTCAAGGAAGCTCAGAGAAAGAAGCTTGCTAAGATAGAAACTAAGAGAAACAAACTTAAGAAGGAATATCTTGTTGTCCCATATATTTAGATGATTAAAGATAGAAAATAGATGAAAAGAGATGGATTCCTGGAGAGAGAAAGTAGTGAGAGAAAGTAGAGAGAAGGAGGTGATTAACTTGGTGAATATTAGATTAGAATAATGAGAGTTACAAATGATCATCCACCCTTCCTAACATGCTAGGAAGGGCCTTATATAGTCGGGCTTACATGTAACCATAATGGGCTATATTGTTTGGACCGGGCTTGTCTTTTGGGCTTTAAGTAGCTTAAATCCAAGCCCGTGAACCACGACTATTTAACTATCTATTACAATGTTCTAACAAATATTACAATAGAAACTTATGACCGAACATTCTTGTTTGACTCAATATTTTGAGGCTAACAATCTCCCCCAATGTGAGGTCATTCCTCTTCGATATTCTGATTCTGATGGAGATTTATGAATTTCGTCATAAATGAGTCTTGAACGTGTAACAGTATTTTTGTTCTTTCATGCTGTGATCTTTGAGCCTTTGTCATTATCTTTCGACTTAGTCTTTCATTTTGAGATCTTCAAATCATTCTTGACTTGTCTTTGCCATCTTGCGATCTTGTGTCTTTATCCACATGCTCACACTATTAATTGTTGAATAAGTCTTTGGGCCTGAATATGTGGTTTTTAAATCTTTGACTTTGCTGAGTACACCGTGACGCCACCTTCTCGAGACAAAACATAGACACGGACTAAATGGCTTTGACATTCATCCTAAATCGGTAGCGTTTTACCTCCGGTCGGTGAAGACCGTTATACGATATTAAATACCGTACCTGTGATTAGGTAGATTCAATTAAGAATCTCCTTGACAGGGTTTCGCGGCTGTACTAGCCGTTCTCTTTACTCGACCGTCTCAAAGCAAGACTGTGAACATAAAGAGTGAATCAATTGGATAAATATCCGCTTGATTAAAGTCGTCAATTCAAATTCCTGGAACAAGTTTGATTCATTAAGAATCCTACCATTGTTGCTTTCCAGTTGACACAAGTTTGATTCATAATAATCTCACAAGTCACCTACCGTAGCGCTGTTTGATGTTGACGCTAGAAGGATTTCCATTCGTCACTGTGAATATCACTCTGAATGTTCTGGCATGACAATAAAGATATTGCGTAGAAACCTGAAATGAGTTTGAATCAATTCAGAATCAAACCACTGTTGCTTTTCAGTTTTACATATGTTCAATTCATAAAGAATCTTACACATGACCTACCGCAGTGCTGTTTTTCGTTAACATTGGAAGGATTTCCACTCATCATTGTGAATACTAAGTAGTATCACTCTGAGTGTTTTAGCAATATCACAAGGATATAGCGTAGGACTCTCTTGATCTTCATTCGTGTGTCCTAACGAGATTTGATTGATCTCTTGGCTCTAGACTCGATTTGTGCACTTTTAGTGTTCGGAGGCTGGAGCAGATGCCACCTATTCAATATCAACTATCTCGGAGTGAGAATGTCAATAGAAGTCATGTTGATCTCCGTGACAATAAAACAAACTTCTTTTTAGAGAAGCCTGAGTAGCTAGGAAAGGTTGTGCTTCACATCACTGGGTCCATGATGAGTTATCTAATTGATGTGTTGACCCGGTTTCTGCCTAAGTTGTATGGAGGGCTTCTTTCTTTACACCCTTTATCCTTACATTTCTTTTTCATTCTTCAACCCCTTCAATGCTTACCAAGACATTATTACTAGCACCTTGTTATGATTGTTCCAGTGCTAGCATCAGTACTTAGTCGGCATTCAGCTACGTTCACATTCTACTCCATCTTTCCTAAGGACTTCTAATAATCTATTTGATTGTCCCTGGGAAGATCCTCTCCGGTTTTGGTTGGATCATAGGACTTAAACCTAACCACCTTTTTGACACCAATAACGTCGTGAATTAAAGATGTTGTGGGTATTTGATCGAAACCATGAGTTCTTGAGTCTTTAGATCACATTTTAATCACATTTTCTCCCCTATCTCTAATATATAAAATCGTTTGATATTAGAGATACCAAATTTGATTAAAATATATTGTAATAAAAATAGTCTTGAAACTTTTCGGGAGAAAAATGTGTCAAACTTAGCATGAAATTTGTAAAGCTCCCCCTCAAAAATTGATCCAATGGAATTGTCATTGCGAGGATATGATCCACATTAAACTTTTGAGGATAGGAGTTGTTGAACACACAATTTTTGAAAGATTTTGAATATCATTGAGAAATTCTTGAAAAAATTGTGTTAAACACTTTTTGAAAAATCAATTCTTTTTTGACGAAAAGTTTTTTCTAAAGCATAAACTTGAGTTCATAGACTTTGAATGTCTTGACGAAACCACTCAAGTGTAAGAAGATTTAACTACTTTTGCTAAGGGTAAGAGCACAAAATCGTACACTCCCCCGTGAATATAGTTCTGGGTTGCAATCTGAAAGTGATTACAAGCCATTTTGTTGAGCTCAAAACGTTGAATGTTTTGTGACAAGCTCAACCCGAGATAGATTGCTCTACCCGTTGTTGGAAATATTATCCAAAAGAGACAATTTCCTTTAAAAAGATTAATGACATGTTTTGAAAAATATTTACAACTTTCATTCGAGCTTTATGTACATACCCGTGTCGTTATTGAGAGACATTTCTAGGTACGTCCATATTATCAATACTGAAAGACATGTCGAGAAGAATCTTTTTGGTATTTTTGAAAGATTTTTAATTTTGTGTTTTGCTTTTATATGTTTTATATTTTTGTATTTTGTTTTCCATAGATATATACAAGTAGATGTTTGAAATATGAATCAAGCAGGTACCTTTGCCAGAATCTCCAGGTCTGCTGGAGTCAAACATCTCATACCAATTTGCCTAACGACGTACTCAAACCTATCTTGCGACAGAGCTTTCGTGAACAAGTCGGCTAACTGATAATCCGTTCCGACAAAGTATAATTCAACGATTCCGCGTTCAACTTGTTCCTTGATGAAGTGATATCTGACGTCAATGTGCTTCGTGCGGGAATGTTGTACCGGATTGCAGGAGATGGCTATGGCCGACTTTGATTCACAGTACATAGGTACTTTATCAAAGTGGAAGCCATAATCCGTGAGTTATGTTCTCATCCAAAGAACTTGAGCACAACACGCAGATAGAGACACATACTCCGCTTCGGCTGATGAAAGTGACGTGCAATCCTGTTTCTTGGAAGACCATCCCACAAGCTTATCTTGACCTAGAAATTGTGCACCACCAGAAGTACTTTTTCGTGTATCAAGACACCCTGCATGATCAGAATCTGAATAGACCGTTAGAAAGAAACCGGTTTCCCTAGAATACCAGAGTCCCATGTGAATGGTATTCTTAAGGTACCGAAGGATCCGTTTAACCTCCTTGAGGTGCTTTTCAGTAGGTCGTGCTTAATATCGTGCACAATAGCATGTAGCATGATGAATATCAGGTCTGCTTGCTGTCAAGTACATGAGGGACCCGATCATGGAACGATATCTCGTTTGATCTATGGGTAATCCCTCCAAGTCAGCATCTATAGATTTTGTGGATAATGGTGTCCTAACTGGGTCACATGAGGGCATACCATGCTTTTTGATTATCTCTTGACAATAATTAGCTTGGTTGATAAAGATACCACTTGGGGATTGGTGAACTTGAATTCCTAGAAAGAATTTTAGTTCGCCCATCATAGACATTTCAAATTTGATGTGCATTACTTTTTCAAACCATTTTGAAAGTTTTGGGTTTGTAGACCCGAAAATAATATCATCAACATAAATCTGCACAAGCAAAATGTCATCCCCATATTTATAAGTGAACAAAGTTAGATCAATGGAACCTTTTGAGAAACCTTTGGATACCAGAAATTTCGAGAGCTCGTCGTACCACGCCCTTGGAGCTTGCTTGAGTCCATAAAGTGCTTTGTGGAGACGATACACCTTGTCAGGATAATAAGGATTGACGAATCCTTCCGGCTGCGTGACATAGACTTCTTCCTTCAAAGGACCGTTAAGAAATGTCGTCTTTACGTCCATTTGATAAACGATGAATCCCTTATGTGCAACATAAGCAAGAAAAATCCTGACCGCTTCCATTCGATCAACTGGTGCAAATGATTCTTCAAAATCAATACCCTCTTTCTGTCCATACCCTTTAGCCACTAGCCTAGATTTATTCTTGATGGTCGTGTTTTCTTCATCCATCTTGTTTTTTCTGATCCATCGAAGATTTAAGGGTATTACATCATATGGTCTGTCAACAAGTTCCCAGACTTTAAGTCTTTCAAATTGTTGAAGTTCATCCATCATCGATTCAATCCAAGCATGATCAGCCATGGCTTCTTTGAGGTTTTTCGGTTCAGCTGAACTCACGGCGAGTGCAAACATACAAACATCGCCATCGGTGTGAAGCTGTCGTCTTGTACGAACGGGCTGTGAAGGGTTTCCAATGACATGAACCAAAGGATGATCTCGGGTCGAATGATGTGTTGAAGGATGTCGTTGGTAGAACGTGTTCATATTTGACGGATCAACATGTCGAGTAGAAGACTCTCCAGTTTCGTGTACCGGTGTACCGAATGGGTTGATAAATTCGTCTTCGTCAAATAATGCATTGTTTGCTTGATTTGTGTTATGTGGAGCAATGACAGTAGTTGTGGATGTTGTAGGATGGATTTTTGAAATGATATTCTGAGGAGGTAAATCTGCAGCAACCCGTGTTAAAGTAGATAAAGTTGTATCCTTTTGTTGACGATGATCGGTATCATCATCCTTATCATGAGTGACAGTGGAAGACTTCGATACAACTTGTTTCTCCCCCATGAAATATTCATCATACATAGGTCCATATAACATTTACAACTCTTCAATTTTTGTGTTGACTGTCATATCCGCTCTTGGAACATTTCCTTGAACCAGCGTTGAACTTGACGGTCCATTGTTGTGGTCTTGAGTTCCGAGTTTCGTGCGATTGTGAACGGAAGTCGTTTGTCATTGTGGATCGGGACTTAAACTGTTTTGTTCAAGTGCCATCTCTTGTAATTCATCAAATCGAATGTGAATGGTCTCGACAATCAATTTTGTTCTCTTGTTGTATACTCTATATCCCTTAGACTGAGTTGCATATCCCACAAGAATACATGCATCACCTTTCTCTTTCATCTTATCCAAATTTTCACCATCTCGAATAATGTAACAAGTACATCTAAAAACATGAAGGTGTTTGAGTGAAGGTTTTCGATCATGAATTATGTGATATGGTGTCTTTTCGTGTCTAGGAATAATTAAGGATCGGTTTTGTGTGTAGCATGCGGTTGACACGGCTTCGGCCCAAAAGTATAGTGGAAGTTTTGAAGCGGATAATAATGTTCGAGCAGCCTCAACTAAAGTACGGTTTCGTCTTTCAACAACGCCGTTTTGTTCGGGAGTTCGAGCAATAGATGTTTCATGTTCAATTCCTTCGGCTTCAAAATAGTTTCTCAGATTTGAATTCAAAAATTTTGTACCTCTGTCAGTACGAACCACTTTAACTTGAGCTTGAAGACCACGTTGTATCAGTTTAAGAAAGCTGATGAGAACTTCGGGTGTTTCATCCTTAGACCTCAAGAAGTGAGTCCATGTGTACCTTGAGTAATCATCGACAATTACCAGAATATATTTCTTTCCATTGATACTATGAACACGCATGGTACCACACAGATCCATATGAAGAAGATCTAACCGTCCTTTGGAGCTTGGTGTAGTCTTTCTTTTGAAGCTACTTCGTTAGCCTTTACAAAGCTCACAAGAAGAACAAAGATGACCTTTGATGAATTTCAAACTTGGAAGGCCTCTTACAATATCTTTCTTGGAAAGCAAGTTGATGGTATCAAAGTTGAGATGAGAAAGGCGTTGATGCCATAACCATGCATGAGTTGTTGAAGCTTTAGCCATGAAGCAAATTGGAGTTGATGAAGTTGTGTCTTGTAGTGAAATTGTGTAAAGTCAGTACCCCGTGTAGCGGTAAGTAAATCATTCCCATCATAATCACGAACAAAACATGTCTTCTTTCTGAAAGCAACCTCCAAATCTGCATCACAGAATTGACCAACCGAGAAAAGATTATGATTGAGCCCTTCGACGTAGTATACCCTTTTGATTGTAATATTCCCCTGAACCGAGTCTCATATCCTAGGATCGGTGTAAATTGATCATTTCCGAATCGAACCGTACCCAGGAACTTCTCCACGAAGTTAATTAGAAGCTTGAGACTCCCCGTCATGTGCTTCGTGCATCCGGAGTCCAGTATGAATAGAATTATTTGTATCACCTGCAGAAGAGTTAGAACACGATGGAGCATTTGCTAAATTTGATACCATAGTAGGTGTGATTATAGAGTTATTAGGGTCCTTAGCAACATTTAAAGGCAAACTAACACTCATTTACACATTTTCTGTCCTAGCTTTAGGCATCCATTTATATCCTGGAGGACATTGATTAGCAAACCACCATTTCCAAGACTTGCTAGCAGACTCATATAATTCCTTAATTCTGCTTCTAGGGTTCTTAGTGGTGGAGTCTGATGCATTACATTTCTTAGTGGGGGTTGCACCAGAATGGTTCACATTGCGTTTGGTTTTAATAGCACTAATAGGCTTCGCAACTTGCTGCTTAGTTCTAGTATCTACGCCTTTGATAGTATTCATAACACACATAGAATGATTAGCATTAGCACATTTTCAACATTTGACACAAACGAATTTGACATTCATAGCATTCAAATCATTCAAAACATTCAAATCGTCATTACACGCGATTACAGATTTTTTATTCTTAAAAACATTCAAATTCCTAGGGTGTTCTTCTACTTCCTTCATCTTTTCTTGACTCTTGTGTTTCCAAACCTTATCATTCACTTGAGTGCACTTAAGCTGAGGCCGGGTAACACTAGTAGTAGAGACTATTCCTGTAGTAGAAGACACACGAATATTAGTGTTTCTAGAAGTCTGAGGCGAGTGAGTGTCCTTGTTTTGTGGGTTTAGTGGGCATTCTATACATCCCTGGTTTAATCACATTATTGTGCTTAACGCTTGGTGCTATAGTATTCCTTATGGGTTGATTCTGTGGTAACCTTTCCTTTCCATCCATCTTGGGGGCAAACATAGGTTTTGCAAACGAGGAATTTGATAAAGCAGATGGTTTTCCCAAGATAGAGGATCTATTCACATTAGAGGCATTGGGTTGTCTAACAACAGGTTTCTTAATGCTAGATTCCACAACTTTCCCACCCATTTTAGCAACGAGTTTCTGCAACTCTGCTATCGCTCTTTCCCTGTCTTGTAACTGAGCTTTCAACCCTTTAATTTCCAAATTCTGTTCATTCATTTCTCGAAACGTTTTGGAAAGTTTTTCTTGCAAGTTATTATCATGTGGAAAACTACCAACGTCTTTTTGCAAAGTAAGTTCAAGAGAATGACAATGTTTTTTAAGGAAATCAGTTTTGTGTTGAAGTAACTCAAAAGCCTTTTTATCAACATTTTCTTTACGTTTCGAAAGCTCAATTTCAAGACGCTCACATTCTTTGATCTTATCAAGATATTTGCATGCAACATCAGAATATTCATCAATATCAGCACAAGATGTAAAATAAGCACACATAACATCTTTAGAAACGCATTCTTGCAAGAGTAAATCATATTCATCTGAAAAATCAGACTTCTCCATTTGAAGATCATCAATATGTTTCTCAAGAGACTCAACATATTTTAAATCATCAAACATTTCAGTCTGAATGTACTCCTCAAATTGAAGAACAATCTCTTTAATCAACGCCGTGTTTAGAATTAAGAGTTCTTTCACAAGCAAGGTAATATCTTGAGGAATCGGGCGTTGCCACCCAGCATTTTCACGTTTTGCCCAATCTCTTTCAACAATAGATTTAACATTGTCTATGTGGTATTTAAGAATACCTAATATTTTCCTACTCTTACTTTTGGACTCATCTAGAGAAAGGTAGTTCATATATTTGTAAACATTAGACTTCTTAGGGGCAAATGCTTTCTTCCATTGAATTCTCTTTTGTTGGCATTCTAAAAACACTTCCTCACGAGTTTTCTGAGTTTGTTTGTTGAAAAGACCATAAAGACTATTCTCATAAGCATAATTAAATGGTTTCACAAACTCCTTATTAACAAGAGGTCGACTATCATCATCCCAAAGGGCAGTCTTGTCACTATCAGTCTTGTCCTTTCAGACTCATCAAGATAAAGACGCGGGTTCACAGCTTGAGATTTGGCAAGGTACTCAGGACTTGCAAAGCTAGCTTGACCCTTAAACATCGACGGAGGTGCTATCATTCTTACGGTTTGAATAGAATCATGCGTCTTATAAACAAATTTCTTCAAAAATTCGACTTGTTCTTCTAGTTTCGTAACTTTTTCAGTTTCTTTATCATATCTACTTTTGAAGTCTTGTTTTAACGCATCTACCTCTTGTTTCTTAACCTCAAGAATTTTAGCAGAATCGGTAGTGGTTATAGAGAGCTTTTGTTCAAGTTCATTAACTTTGGTATTGGCAAGGTACGTTTTTCAACGTTCATCCATTAAGAAAACATTATATTGACGCTTCTATTTGGCTAATAACTCAAGAGTTGTATTATATTTACTTTCAAAATCGTCCTTTTGACTTTTTAACGCACTGTACCCCTCAATCTCTTTGGTTTTCTGAAGGAGCTCATCTCTATAGCTTTCAGTTACCTCATTCGATTTGATAAGAGAAGCTTTGCATTCTTCAAAGTTTTGAGTGAGCGTATCATTTGCCTTTTTTAATTTCTTTTGACTCTTTTTATTTTCAGTGACATCTTTTTGTAAAGTAGCAATTAAATTAGCAAGCGCAATACGTTCCTCTTCATCATACTCATTTACATGTTGATCATCCTCAGACTCATTACTGCACATGTCTGATGAATTAGGTGTGGTATTACTATCAACCGTTTCCATCATACATGTGTCATTAATGGAATTGGGTAGATCACAATGCTCATGAATATCACCTAACACATTATATTCATCAGTAGTGTGTACCTTATCGATTGGCTCAGTGTCAAATATAGTACCATTGTCATCTTCAGTGACTTTGAGAACTTCTTCAACCTTTGCCATGTACGAGTAATGTGCATCGAGTTCTTGGTTGGAATCTTCATCATCAGTGTCATCAAGCATTTCTCCTTCCTCAGCTGACAATTTAACCCCAACTTCCATCTTCTTGCATAGCAGCATCTTCTCCTTATGATAACCAGAGTCTCTAACCCTTTTTGGCTTCCTGCATTCCTTTGCCATATGCCCATAACCTTAGCAGTTAAAACATTGAATCCCACTTTTTTGAACCACTTGACTTCCAACAGTTTCCCTATTCCCAGTAGCTGCAGCAATCCTCTGAGTATCATACTTGGCAGTTTGTCGATCATACTTTACAGAACCCTCAACATGCGTTGGATTATGTCGATCATACCAAGTAGGACTTTCACAACGTCGAAGTGTGTCATACCTTGGAGGACTCTCAACATATTGTTTCTTTGTGTTAGATGATGTTCGAAGATTGTTGTTGGTGGGTTTGTAGATTTTCTTGTAAGTCTTCATTATGAAAGCAATTTGTTGTTTCATCTCTCGATTCTTTTGAGCTTGGTCTTCATCACTATCTTCTTTAGATGATGACTCAGATGGCGGTGATGGTGCTCTTGGCACTTTACCTCATGATCTTGTAGATGATGAAGACTTAGATGATATGGAATATCGTGGTGAGGATGATGTAGTAGAGTATGGCTTAGGAGCTCGAGAGCGATGATCTTGAACATGTTGAGTGGTAGTCACTAAAGCAAGTGGGTTAGCCGTCTTGGCAACACGTTCAGCTCGAATCTCATTTTCTTCATTCTGACATTGCTTCAAGATATCAAAGAGTCGATGATATGAGACCTCGTCTAACTTTTCTTGTTGTTTCACTAAGGCGACGAACCGTGTCCACTCGGGTTGAAGTTGTTGAAGAAATTGAACATTGACTTGCATGGTGGAGACTTGCAGATTATTTCTTGTCATGTCATTCATCATTTTATAAAACCTGGAGTAGTATGAATCAATTGATTCTCCATCCCTTGAAGTAAACTTGCCAAAATTCCAAAACAAGTTTGTTTTGGCATCTTGTTTGTTGAGTTATTCTCCTTGTTGCAAGCGTTCAATAGCAGTCCACATTTCATGTGCTGTAGGGCATTCATCAACCGTGGAGTAAATATCATCTCCAATCCCACTTAGAACCATATAGATGGCTTCCTTTTCCGCATCATGCCAAGCATAATTTTCAGGTGTAAGATCAGCTCTTATTTCATTACGTTCACTTGCGGGTATTGGATCAGTAGTATCTGTGGCTGGTCTTGGAGGAATTGAGATCTTCTTGAATATATATGGTCCATGAGTAATACATTTCCTCAAGGCATCACCATTAGGTATTGTATCAAGGTATCGTATGAAACGTGATTGCCATTGAGCATACCGACTAGACACAAACATTGGTGGTCTCTCTTTATTACCCGCCACCATGATATTGTTGTTTGTGACACGATACTCTTGAGTAGAATCCATATTCAGAGACTTGAAATCGATGAAGTGACAATGGATCTTAAGTAGATGTGTTGTGATTGGCGTTATCGAGAAAAGATGTTAAAATCCCCTAAAAATTGTCTTCACAAGAAACCAAAAATTCTAAAGCAAAAAAACACACGATTAAAAATTTTCAAAAGCACAAATTTTCGAAAATTAATGAAGAATTCGCAATGTGGTATGTAATTCCGCAATATTTAATTAATTCCGCAATGGGTGAATTAATTTCGCAATGGATGAAGTAATTTCGCAATGGATAAATTTCGCAATCACTCAAATTCAAATTCGCAATTACTTCTAAATCCGCAATTCCCTTAAGGTTGAAATCCGCAATTCTTGTGTTTGTAACAATTCCGAAATACTTGGGATAATTCCGCAATACCTAATGTGGATAATTCCGCAATGAAAGAATTGTTACAATTTCGCAATCCCCTAAATTGATGATTCCGCAATTAAAACATGAATATGATTTCGCAATTACTGAGTGAGCCTAAATTCGCAATGATCATGAAAGTTCAATTCTGCATATCTCAGACACATACAATTCCGTAATAGGAAGAGTATTCAATTTCGCAATTGGAGACAAAGTTGCGAATTTGTAACAGATTTTCCTAAAAAATAGGAACAAGGATGAACTCTTATGAAATTCGTGATTTCACACCTAAAATCAAGCCAAACACCACCAAATTTCGTGTTTTTAACCGATCTAAGTAACCCAAATCACTACCACGCCTATGTAGATGATTTATCTACTCACTGACACCACAAAAACATAAAATTTTTTGATGATTCGAGTTTTAAAATGAATAAAAACTCACGAACACAATAGGAAAATCAAAACCAATCATGTATCTACCCCATGGCAATTGATACCAATTGTTGTCCCATATATTTAGATGATTAAAGATAGAAAATAAATGAAAAGAGATGGATTCCTAGAGAGAGAAAGTAGTGAGAGAAAGTAGAGAGAAGGAGATGATTAACTTACTGAATATTAGATTAGAATAATAAGATTTATAGATGATCATCCACCCTTCCTAACATGCTAGGAAGGGCCTTATATAGTCGGGCTTACATGTAACCATAATGGGCTATATTGTTTGGACCGGTCTTGTCTTTTGGTCTTTAAGTAGCTTAAATCCAAGCCCGTGAACCACGACTATTTAACTATCTATTACAACGTTCTAATAAATATTACAATAGATACTTATGACCGAACATCCTTGTTTGACTCAATATTTTGAGGCTAACATATCTAAAGATTGTAAATGAAAGGGCAGAACCGGGGCATATCACCAAGTACAGCTGTTATATTGACAAAGATAAAAGGGTGGTTATGACTCTATAAAGAGGAAACCAGATCACAAACTACAAAGTCGATAGTGACTTTAAGCTAAAGAGTTTGGGACTCTTAGAGTGGCTAGAACTCTTGTCTCTTGCCCAAAAGAAATATGGGCCTGGTGTAGCCTAGATGATGAAGAACATTCAAGCAAAGATCAACTGGGTAAGAGAGACTGCCCACAAACTCAAGCTTCCTCTGCCAAATCAACTATCACATAAGCAACCTCTAAACACAAGGAAGAGAAGTAATCCGATGGAGACACGAATTGAAAAACTAGTCACTGAGGATATTGTAGTTGATGGGATGCACAGAAACTTGGTACTTCCAAAAGAGATTACCAAGCCAGTTGATGGTCAAGCCTACACAGAACCAGAGAAAGGCATGGCCTTTCTGTGAGTATGTATTCTAGAGGGAAAGTAAACTACATCTTACCTCCACAATACAGCTAATCAGACATAAACAAGGGCTCTTGCTAAACTGTGATTATGCTAGAGACTTGGAATATGAGATTGAAGTAACCATCAACTCTAGAGCAGACAAGGTGGAAGCCTAGCGAATCTGTGACCAGAAACTTGATGTTTGAAGAACCTTATGTATTTTAATTTTAATTCACCTCTGGGTGCTTTTGTAATAGCTTAAGTTTTTCAATGAATTTCAATTGTGTTTGTTAATTTATGTGTAAGAAGAAGGTGTGTACTCACTTACAATAATTTAAACTTAGTATAATTTATAAACAAATAGGGGGAGATTGTTGGCCAAGGAAAGTTCTAACTATGACGTATTCTAGATTTATTTAAATTAGACTAAGTGTTATGAGTCGCTGATGAAGACCAGCGACAAAGACTAGACCAGGTGAAGGAAAAGCCTTAGATGGCACACTAGAAACATTCAAGTCAAAGACAATGTCAGAGAAGTCGAAGATTATCTGAAGTCATACTCACCAGCGGTTATGGATAAGATGGGATGTAGAAGGAATGTACTGGTGTTCAAGGATCTCTGAGATGACAATACTTAAAGATCACTTACAACCCTTTTGAAGACTAAGCAAGAAGAGACTTGCCTTACCTTTTATAGTTTAGGTGAGAGAATCTCTAAAGTACTTTGGGCAGAACAAAGTAGAGATTTAAGATAAAGCATAGTATGACCTAGTGGGATAAAGTGAACAGTTGGCAGAATTCTTCACCTAAAGTTGGTTAAAGGTATGTCTCCTTATAGACATGCATATAATGTAGTGTACCACTTCCATTCAGAAGTGGACACGTATCAACTACTCACACTAAGGAAGCATCCTCGTACCACTATAAATAGGAGGGAGAAAGAAGACAAACATAACCCTTGTGCTTAGAATTATTATCTAAGTCTTTTCTTCTATTTGAACCTATAAGTCCCTCAGCTGTTAACCAGCGACTCTAAGGTTTACTTGTAAACTTGAGTCTCGAATCAAGTTTACTTGTTTAAAGGGTTGTTTCTTTATTGTCATTCAACGGGTGTATCTATAACACTTTGTAATACTTTTTTTATAGATTAATAAAGCATTACGCGTTTGAAAACTAAATCATAAGTGTTCCATACGAGTTATAGTATCAACAATCTTCATATTTTGGGACTTCCAATAATTTTGCATAAACATAAAAGTAATGTAACAATCGTAAATTTTAAATTATGTAATTAACGTTAAACGCGAAGTTTATGGGTTAGATAAGTGCATCAAATGAAATTCCCGATTGTTTTCGCGTAAATCATGTACGAATCCAAAAGTTTATAAGTATATGGTAGAGACAATACCACATTCATTGTCAATGGACATAGACTTAAGCTCTACCATGAGGAGGAAAACTATAATGAAATCAAAGGAGAAGACGTACCATTCTTTATGCAATAAATCCAAGTAGCTGAGTCTGGCTAAAGACTCTAAACTTAGCGCTTCTCGGAAGACAATCCGTGTATTTTCCCCACTTTTCATCTTAAGTGTGGAGGAGAACTTCTATATAAATAAAACTGTCCTTATATATATTTGCTTGTGTGCGTTTGTTTGTTATGTTTCTGTCTGGAAAGCAACATGGATCTCTACGTCAGAACTCTTTTGAAGTCCAACAATTTTTCACTAAGCCCCGGGAAGTTCTCGTTTCCCTTTGCAACTTAATTTTCCCTATTTTTAAATAATTATCAGTTCTCACATGGAGGACGATGTTCATCTTAAGTGTGGAGGATGAGACAAATAGGAAAAATAAATATAATTAATCAATTTTCTCCACATATAAAAATATCTTTTTTGAAGAACTCTTTCGCCTAGTTTTCTCTCTCTTTGAGAGACGATTTCCGGCCACCACCCTATATCATTTTCCGGTCAAGAACTCTATGCCTATTGTCACACCCCACCATGGCGGAATATAGGGTGCGACGTATGGATATCATCACAACATGGCGTGTCTATAGAGATAACTAAATGAACTAAGAAATGTCATAAAATGGTGACACAAATGTCATGACAATATATCAACAATGCAGGAGTCGAGATAAGTAGGTAACAGTCCTACCACTTACCCAAGACAAACAATAAACATAATCTAAAAAAAACATATAGGTGCCAACAGTATCACTTATTCAAAACATATAAGATAACTAAGAAGGAATGGGGATCTCCTTCTATATGCAATCCTAATGCCTCCAAAACTAGCCACTTCTATTCTCAAGCTTAACCACATTCTCACCTGAAAGAGACACTAAAATACGTCAACATAAAGTTGGTGAGAGTCATAGGTTTAGACTCCAATGCCAAAATCAAACCATAAGCTGTGAACAACAACCACTAACAAAAGAACATATGGACAATGTGATACAAACATGCATTAACAACTAATATTTAAGATTTAACAAAACAACCCAAATCCAAGGCTCCCAGTCTTACCAAACACCATACTCCCATAGGCGTCCAAACACTTATGAACCAATCCCAAGGCCCCGCCTTGCCAATATCCCCTTGGTACCAAGTCAAAACATAAACAATTAAGAATCAACTAGCAGTTAATCACATAAGTATGCACACATAAGTCCATCACCAAACACACAACATTCACAGCAGAATTTATAAAAACAAAACAGTGTCTCTTCCATCCCATCTGGAAGTCATAAACATTAGTAAACATGGGACTATGAAACTCACCTGATTGAGCTTCTCCAAAAGTCCGTGCACTAGCAAAAAACTAACAAACCAAAAACACATAATCAAAACATAAACCAATCACTAAGACGGCTCATCAACATATGATGGACATCTAGACTTCTCCCATATATGACCCTCATTAATATGCTCTAAACACCCCATTACCCTTCCCTAACAAGTCCTTAACTTGGTTAAGTTTGATAACTATCCCGTTCATATTTTACACAAAACAGTCCCAACTTTTAGGTCTCCAAACTATAAGTCAAACTCCCACCTAAACATACCCATGCTCTCTGTTATGCCCTTACAAATGTTAGCTAACACCTCCCATTTGCCTCAACCTTAAAGCTACTGTTAAGGCCCCGATATATATATATATATATATATATATATATATATATATATATATATATATATATATATATATATATATATATATATATATATATATATATATATATATACTTTTGTCTATCCAGATTTATTGATTTTAAACATACAAAAAGTTTGCTATGATTAGGGGGTCTTACCCTAACCCACAATCTTAGCCCCAATGCAGATAATTCTTGTAATATATAAACCATCTCTCATGTTCGTTCGAATATCCCAATGCAACCCTAAGTACCCCAAACAACCCAAAACTTAAAAAGAAAACAGGCTGAATTCAAAACTGTTTTGACCTCCGACTGTTGTAACCTGTTTTTGACGCACTTCCCGACCTTCAATTTAGTTCTCGTTTCTTGTATTGGAAATCCACTTCAATTACCTTTCCAGGGATACTTGGATCGCAAAATAAGAGTTTGTAGAACTCCCTATATGATCAAAACAATTGACCCTAAATTCTGCCCAGTTTTTAAAAACGGGTTTAATTAAATTAACCTAATTAATTACCCCTAACCACACTAATTACAAGCCCTAATTTATGTAATCATCATAATATAATTAATATAACATTAATATACTGTTTTTAAATTAAACCCTAACCTAAATCCATCATAAGATGATTAAAGAAAACATTAAAACAATTAAATTAAAAAGGGATTATTGAAGATTTACCTTTGATTTATGAAAACCCCCAAATTTATGAAGAACCCTATTTTTTTATGAAACCCACGAATTTTCTCTTTGCTCCAGGGATTATAATGTGTTTTGGTCCAATTAAAAACATTATATGGTTAAACAAAAGAATCCTTACCCAGTTATAAAAGCCTTGTTTCCTTTTTTATTTTTTTTCCTTTTTCTTCTCCTTTTCTTGCGTCCAAAACCGACCCAACACCCCCCTAATTTCGTTTTTTTATATTTTATTGTTTGTTAATATCTTATTAATATTACCTTAATTTACCTTAATTTATTACAACTCCTAAAACCTCCAAAACCTCAAAACCGTAAAACTAGTCAAATTTACGCGTTTACCGTAAAAGACGTAAAATATACGGTTTTATAAAAACTCTTGGAATTTGAAATAAACTTTATATTTAAGTCCCAAATGACTTAAAACCATCCCGAAAAATACTCCCATGACTAAATACTTCTTCCGAGACCTCTAAATGATAAACCGTAAATCGTAAAAATACGATTTTCTATAATACATATACGTATACGTAAACCACTAAATAACACCATCTCATTTCATAGTCACTACCATGTGAGCTCGTGAACATGAAATCATCACACATCGTTTCACTCACAAGGTACCCCGTACCGGAAACGATATCCAAACCACAATCTATACACACCAATTAGCACATAAACACGTAAAGACACGTAACTAGCACAAAATAAAACTAAGTGACGAACCTCAAAACTGCGGTTGTCACATCACTCCCTCCTAATAGAAATCTCGTCCCGAGATTTACTCCTTAGGATTAAACATACCTTTAGCAAACAACTGAGGATAATTGTTCTAAATGAACTCCTCTCATTTCCACGTGAACTTTAGTTCATGTCTCAAATTACCACATATACTAACCAACAATATTTAAATTCATTGCCAAACCCTTGACCTCACAGTCAATAAATCTCACAAATGACTCTTTGATAACACAAACCCTTATTAACACAAATCCCGAATAATCGTACATGCAAATATGCATTCTCAAACAACATTTACCAATCTTAATACACGAAATATAACATGTATACCACTCATTTCCCCCCAGGTAATTCTATGCTCATAAGCTACTGGTCCGATCTTTCCAAAGATCATAAATGGACCTACAAAACTCTACATCAACTCTTCCATTTTACCAAAACATACCACCCGTTACTATGGGTGAAACTTCCTACATAACTTTGTCACTAAACTCTAGTGGTTTCCTCCTTTTCAACATAGCATCCCTTGTTTCTCTCATCCTTTCCACAAACACCATTACCACATTAGTAGCCTCTTTTACAAATTCTAGTCCACAATGGGGACAACTCACCCTATCCTTTCATATAGTGCCTCAAATGGCATTTATCGACTTCTAGTATGATAACTATCATTATATGAAAACTCAGCCATCGCTAAAGAGTTTCCTAACTCCCTCTAAATCAATCACGCATGCCCTCAGTGTAACTCCTAAGGTTGTATAAATATCTCACTTGCCCATCCTTTTCCAGTTAGCTCGATACACACATATCCAATCATGTTCATCAACTCCCTTTAGTCCGTACCCCAAACTACTTAAAAATTCCAATTTCCTTTCAAAGTGACCTATGACGGTCTTTCACATATCCATTAGTTCTTCCAACTCAAATCAACTTATGATCTATCCACATCATCAAAAGAACGGTTATCTCAGTTAGTCTATCAACTTCCATCCAAACCCATGCTACAACTACTTCCATTAAATTTGGATAGCTCACTAGTAGCACCAATACACTTCTTTCTCACTTTTCTTCATGATTTTTTTATACCCAACACTTCCTTTATACCTACACAATGTCCTACCTTCAAGGTCATATTGCTCCTCATCTTGTCTCAGTTAGACCAAGCCCTTCGTCCCTATGGCACATCACACCTATAACTCCTCATCCATTCGATTATCGATACTAAGCCTCCCAAACAATCAGTATAGGTCAGTGCCATTTCCTTTTCCACACTACGACAGTATTAGCCTGCGTTGTGCTTTATTCTACTCATTAATCTCTACCAAAGTTTTACCTTCGGTTCCTATCTCGACCTATTTCATTCATGCTTCGCTTCTATACACACTTCCTTCTTCTTCCTCAACTCATACCATACATCACGATGTGACGCATCCCATCGTTTCTTCCCTTGCCATAATCCTTCATAAGGCATTCCATACATATTAGGCTAACTTTTACGCAAAACCCTCTATTCCATCACATCCGTACGCAATCCTTCCAACTTCTCAACTACGTGACCTCTCATTCCTCTTGAAATATGAGATGAATTAGCCAGTCTATCGACTATCACCCAACTCTCGTCGTACTTATTCCTCCACCCCATTATGTATCCCTTTCACCAACTTCGTCCTTACATCGCCCTTTCTAAGCTACTCCTATCTATGTAGGAAGTATAGTCTACGTCCCTTTTCTCCATATGATTGTCTAAGCCACGCAACATACATGTTGACGCGTTCTCTGTTTTAGACAACTCAACTCGTGCAACCTACATCCTTCATCCAAACCACCCTAATACGTCATCCATATAGTTCAAGTTCGTCTCAGCTTCACTTAATTCTTCTTATTCCATGTCTCATCAACCATGCTTGCCTTTCCCAGATGGTACTTGTCCTTGCAGTTTTCTTTCATCACTTAACTTCACCCATCACCTTTTCCAAATGTTCAATCAAGATTATTAAATATGTGTTGGAGACGTTCATGATCTGTATAGATCATTCTCTACGTCTCGTACCCCAAATGCCTCTAGCATTCTAGGCAGATATTACAATCCAGCTCCACTAACTAAATCTATCTAGTCATCTAAACGCCAACATTTTCCAAGTAGCTTCACTTGTTTTTCTCACAACTAGTTCTCCTACTCCCTCCTAATAGGGACAAGCTAGAGTTTCATGTGATTTCATGTGGATCACACTCTCATCTTATACCCACATTAGATTCCATTTGTCTACTAAGCCATATTTTGAATTCTTATTCATATCTCATACTTCTACTTTGATCTTGCACCCAACATGAGGTACTTTCACTCATCATCTTCTAGGAATACTTGTTTCTCTCCTTCCATGGTTCTCCCTTATTCCTACACTATCCCGTCCAACAAAAATTCCATACTTCATTCCTCAAATCTATGGAAATCACTAGTGCATTGGATAATGCATAGTTGTCTCTTCCAAAGATCTTTCATAACACCTTCACAAAACCGACTCTCTAATCACTTCTCCACGAAACTTATTCAGCTCAACTCTTTGTAGCTCCACTCCGATACTCGATTTGCCCTTCTTCGTCACGAACCATACGTAAATTTCTCATCATAGTGCTTGTCACCTTTCCAGTCCTTGCTACTTTTGTGACTCCTTCGAAATCTCTTGCATCCTTCTTGCATCCGACACGTAGTCCTTTCAGCTCCTTGCTTCGCGATGTAGCTCTTTACGCACTCCTTCTCGTCTCCATGAGGTTACCTAGGAATTTCACACTACAAGTAGCTTCTAACTTCAACTCATCTACCACAATATTTCTAAAAGTACTTCAACCCCACAATGGCTCACTCTTCCTTACTTGTTGTACTTCACCGTTAATCAACCTCCTACCAATCATTCTTTCACATTCCTGTTTTCCTTCACGTGTCTACTACTACCTTGCCTCCATAACTATACCAATCTCTTGCGTGTTATTTACCCAACCTTTCCATTAGTATAAACTTTCTACTCTACCCTCACATCCGCTAGTACTTTCATCAATCTCCTAATGGTACTTCAACCAACTTCTCATAGCATGACTTCTCGTTCCCACTACCAGTCAACTAACTTTACTTACTCTCTTATTCCCGTAACCAATCTAAGTTTCCAAACTCCACAAATCTTAATCATTCCTTCAACACAATCTTTAAACCAAAACACATTTCTCCATTCTAATATCTAACCATAAGTAATACTACCCAACTCTATCCTCTCATCCTAACGTTTCCACAACCGCATAACTAAATCAGCCATGACGTGTAACAAAAGAATTCCAAACAATCGTGTCCCAATAAAATATAGGGTAAAACGAACCCTAGCCAAAACAACTGAAAACAAAACAATGTAATCCGAAATAATCAATGGAGTGTGCCAACAACGAAAAATTTAGACTCTTCACGATTAGTATTACCAAATCTCGATACCTTAGAAAATTTTTAAACTTTCGTCCCAATTAGTTACTTCTCATAAGAACCAAACTCTGATACTACTAACATCAATCATACTCATTTTTAACCAATAACTCATCCGTTTATCTTCATCATTTTATCCAGATATCAACTAGTTAGTATACTACAATCTTATTCTAACCATTATCTTATTTACCCATATTAAACTTATTTCACTTGTTATTATGAAACCAATACATGTTTATAAAATACACTGTTTTTTTTCTACGAGTAACCACCATCTTACCACAAGGCATAAAACCCATCACTAAAACCAGTCCATATCGTGTGATCCCATAATCACACAACATGACTATAACCCAAAACAATAACACACTCAAAAATATCCATATCGTAGGCAACCGTTACATAAACCCATATACTATACATATACTAATAATCCACATCTCATCATATACAAGCATGTACTAACCCTCTTTCATGCAATCATACTTAGGAATCGATTGAAGTTGTGGTACTTGTATAACTATGTTGGTCATCATACTTATACAATTACCCTTTCCCCAATGCACTCCCTCCTATGATGACACTTATAAGAATCAATACAACACATAACACATAAATCCATCAACTCACCTAAGCACATAACCACATAAACAATAAGATCAAAAACTCCAACTAATAAAATTACATAGTCAAACTCTTGGAATACAGAAATCCATAGTCTAGCTAAAACAGCATAGACAAAATCCAAAACGAAAACATAATCAGTTATAAGTCATATCGCCCATAAGAGTGGAAACAACTTAAAATCCTTCATATCCACCTACTCCTAATAACTCGAACCACCACATGATTCTTAGGGGACATGACTTAAACATCACAAGAAAAATACTATACCTCAGGTACATAAAATAACCCAACAAAAGATAGAAACTACCATGTACCAAATTATGTACTATAATGTACAATTTAAGAAAAATACAACAATGACTAGCGTGGATGATTATGGTTCAACCTGCACTAGTTACAATCCGAAAATAAAATAACATGTGGCTAAGTATGAACATACTATGGTTCAATTCATACTAGTCAAAACATCGCAATAAATAACATCCAAACACATCAATTATATAAAATGCACACATACTCCTATGACGCCTATATGCAGGGACCCTTAAGCTATAGACTAGGCTACACGACTAGGCAACCTAATTCTCTATAACCATTGTCTTTGATACCATTCTGTCACACCCACCATGGCGGAATATGGGGTGCGATGTATGGATATCATCATAACATAGCGTGTCTATAGAGATAACTAAATGAACTAAGAAATGTCATAAAATGGTGACACAAATGTCATGACAATATCTCAACAATACAGGAGTCTAGATAAGTAGGTAACAGTCCTACCACTTACCCAAGACAAACAATAAACATAATCCAAAACAAACATATAGGTGCCAACAGTATCACTTATTCAAAACACATAAGATAACTAAGAAGGAACGAGGATCTCCTTCTATATGCAATCCTAATGCCTCCAAAACTAGCCACTTCTATTCTCAAGCTTAACCACATTCTCACCTGAAAGAGACACTAAAACACGTCAACATAAATTTGGTGAGAGTCATAGGTTTAGACTCCAACGCCAAAATCAAACCATAAGCTGTGAACAACAACCACTAACAAAAGAACATATGGACAATTTGATACAAACATGCATTAACAACTAATATTCAAGATTTAACAAAACAACCCAAATCCAAGGCTCCCAGCCTTACCGAACACCATACTCCCATAGGCGTCCAAACACCTATGAACCAATCCCAAGGCCCCGCCTTGCCAATATCCCCTTGGTACCAAGTCAAAACATAAACAATCAAGAATCAACTAGCAGTTAATCACATAAATATGCACACATAAGTCCATCACCAAACACAAAACATTCACAGCATAATTTATAAAAACAAAACAGTGTCTCTTCCATCCCATCTGGAAGTCATAAACATTAGTAAACATGGGACTATGAAACTCACCTGATTGAGCTTCTCCAAAAGTCCGCGCACTAGCAAAAAGGTAACAAACCAAAAACACATAATCAAAACATGAACCAATCACTAAGATGGCTCATCAACCTATGATGGATATCTAGCCTTCTCCTATATATGACCCTCATTAATATTCTCTAAACACCCCATTACCCTTCCCTAACAAGTCTTTAACTTGGTTAAGTTTGATAACTATCCCGTTCATATTTTACACAAAACAGTCCCAACTTTTAGGTCTCCAAACTATAAGTCAAACGCCCACCTAAACATACCCATGCTCTCTGTAAATGGAATACTTATTCCCTTACACATGTTAGCTAACACCTCCCATATGCCTCAACCTTAAAGCTACTGTTAAGGCCCCGATATATATATATACTTTTGTCTATCCAGATTTACTGATTTTAAACATACAAAAAGTTTGCTATGATTAGGGGGTCTTACCCTAACCCACAATCTTAGCCCCAATTAAGATACTTCCTATAATATATAAACCATCTCTCATGTTCGTTCGAATGTCCCAATGCAACCCTAAGTACCCCAAACAACCCAAAACTTAAAAAGAAAACAGGCTGAATTCAAAACTGTTTTGACCTCCGACTGTTGTAACCTGTTTTTGACCCACTTCCCGACCTTTAATTTAGTTCTCGTTTCTTGCATTGGAAATCCACTTCAACTATCTTTCCAGGGATACTTGGATCGCAAAATAAGAGTTGGTAGAACTCCCTATATGATCAAAACAATTGACCCTAAATTCTGCCTAGTTTTTAAAAACGGGTTTAATTAAATTAACCTAATTAATTACCCCTAACCCCACTAATTACAAGCCCTAATTTATGTAATCATCGTAATATCATTAATATAACATTAATATAATGTTTTTAAATTAAACCCTAACCTAAATCCATCATAAGATGATTAAAAAAAACATTAAAACAATTAAATTAAAAAAGGATTATTGAAGATTTACCTTTGATTTATGAAAATCCCCAAATTTTATGAAGAACCCTAATTTTTTATGAACCCCACGAATTTTCTCTTTGCTCCAGGGATTATGATGTGTTTTGGTCCAATTAAAAACATTATATGGTTAAACAAAAGAATCCTTACCCAATTATAAAAGCCTTGTTTCCTTTTTTAATTTTTTTCCTTTTTCTTCTCCTTTTCTTGCGTCCAAAACCGACCCAACACCCCCCTAATTTCGTTTTTTATATTTTATTGTTAGTTAATATCTTATTAATATTACCTTAATTTACCTTAATTTATTACAACTCCTAAAACCTCCAAAACCTCAAAACCGTAAAACTAGTCAAATTTACGCGTTTACCGTAAAAGACGTAAAATATACAGTTTTATAAAAACTCTTGGAATTTGAAATAAACTTTATATTTAAGTCCTAAATGACTTAAAACCATCCCGAAAAATACTCCCATGACTAAATACCTCTTCCGAGACCTCTAAATGATAAACCGTAAATCGTAAAAATACGATTTTCTATAATACATATACGTATACGTAAACCACTAAATAACACCATCTCATTTCATAGTCACTACCATGTGAGCTCATGAACATGAAATCATCACACATCGTTTCACTCACAAGGTACCCTGTACCGGAAACGATATCCAAACCACAATCTATACACACCAATTAGCACATAAACACGTAAAGACACGTAACTAGCACAAAATAAAACTAAGTGACGAACCTCAAAACTGCGGTTGTCACACTTATCGTCCTTTTTTCTTTTAATGATTGGGTGAATGTCTGGATACCTTTGATATCTACCATTTACTTTTTTCGTTTTCATGGGAATTGAACATGGGTTAGGGTTTATTTTTAAAAGGATGGCGTGCCATTATTTTTCACTCATAATATCCAAGGAATCGTCTCTGTACGATAACCCTATAACCCTAATCTTTATATTAGGGTTTTCATATCGTAGTGTTTCGTTTTTGTTTGGTGTTCGTGGGGATCCGATGTTACAACGCCTATTTTACTCAGATCTGTTGGCTTGCGCGTCCCTCTCAAACCCTATTTTTTAGGGTTTCGCTTGACTTTTAAATATTATTTCTTGAGGGTCGTTGTGGATTTAGGGGTCGTCTGATAACATGTTATGGCGTGCTCATGGAGCGATGATCTAATCTTTATGGTAAGGTTATGTGTTTTGGTTATCAGTTTGTTCCCATAAGGTGTTATGGTATTTGTGGGTTTTAGGGAGAGAGATCTGATGCATCAATATGCATCAATCATCGCAGGTGGTTCCTTGTTGCTGGATTGAAGGTAATGAAACTCGATCCGTGGGTTTAGGGTTTCGCTTATACTTGCATTGATGGATGTACCTTTGTTTAGTACATGTAATAAACTACAAATTTGTCGGTATTCATAATTCGTATTCTTGGAGACATGTGAGTGCTTGGCTTATTATTGTTGCAGTTGCATTTACATGTTTTTGTTCTCATAAGTTAGATACGCTGGCGGAATGCAATATGTTTCATGTATATCCACCTTATTCGTGAGTGAAGAAAATAAGTTTTTCTTCATTGATTGTTCATTGGAATGCTTCTAACGCATATTGATGCGTCTTGATAGATGGCTTGGGATTGATCTACCATGTTTTGAGACGCGAGAATGGTTAATGTTTCTGCATATGTTAAAGTCTCGAAGTGTTTCTAGTGAGTTGTGTTTTGAGTTAGGGTTTTCGGGTTGTAATAGAATTATAATGTAATTTTCCTAGCTTACTGTTTGTAGTATTTTAGAATGGTTTGTCATTCTTATAAGGCTTTGTCTGTTGCACTGTATGTGCATGAATGTGCCTATGTAACGGGCTGAGATGTAGAACTTCATCTACATCTGTTGTACTTCAATGTTTTTCGTTGTAATATATTTTACCGGGGAAAGTCTCTTTTACCCAAAAAAAATATTTTCAAAAATAAATAAAAATAGATATGTGTTGTAAATAAATAAATTTGTTTTTAGAAAAGCAAGAATCTCATTGATTAAAACTATAACTAAGCACAAACCAATCCACCAAACATGTGAGAAAACTGAGCCTTTATATTTCTCTGTTTTGTGTGAAAGCCAATAATTTAGTGTGCTTGATCATCATTTACTAAACCGTAGTGAGTTAATACGAGAATGAAGTTTTCATTCTGTACATGCCAGATCATGAATTAGTAACTGCATCCAATTTCTAAAAAAATCCCAATTGTTTCCATTTTTTGAATGGAATATTTATGGAATCTCCATGAATAGGATCAAACCTTATTCCATGGTATTTACATGAGGTTCTTAAACCAACCCCTCGGACTGCTACGAAAAACACCATCGGATTTCAAAGTAGCACGATCTAATTCAAAAATTTCCCCCAATTGAGCGCGTCTAGCATATTTTTTGACAGTAACAGGATCGCTATAAGTGACTCCATTGAGTTCACCGCTGTAGAACTCAACAGACACACCAACTTGTTCGTTTTATAGATATTTTTTAGAAGAGGCAAAATAAATCCCATTGTATATCATCTTAGTCGAGCTACACTGGCTTGCTAGAATATGTGACACTTGTACCTATGTGCTATCTTATCCTTTGTGTCGTTATCCTTGTGTTTATGCCTTTTGTTGTCAAGTTGTATGTGTTATGATTTCTATTTAAAAAAAAGAGAAATAAAGTATTGTATTATTGTTTGTTCTACGACTTTGAGAACGCATATTGTGTTACTAAACCCTTATCTTTATCATGTTTTGCCTCTTTGAAAACTTATCTAGTGCTCACGCCGCAATGGTTATGTTTATGTGTCTCGTACAAGCATATGGTAGCTATCTATTTTATGTATGCGGTATTTGAGTATTATCTAACATTTTCCCCTTGTGAGTGGCATTATGTGAATTTAAATCTAAACACCATTCCTAAGTGAGTTGATAAAACTATTGCGTCATTTGCTTTTGTTACTTAGAAGCTTAATCATTTTCCTTTCATGCTTCATATCGACACTAATGCTTTTTAAATCTAATCTTGTTTTCTCGCTTTGATTTCTTGAGGGCAAGCAATTGCTAAGTGTGGAGGAAATTGATACACCAAATTGTACATATTCAACCTATCATTATTGACCCATTATCTGTGTGAAAATAAGGACTTTCGATACTTAACTATGTGTTTTACATGCAGGTTAAACATTGAAGGCCCAAAAGTGAAGAAATTCTAAGTTATACTACTTCAAAGCAGTAAAGTGAAAATAAGATGAATAGAAGATTCTGGACGCACGAATATGTGACACACTGTCTCAGTTGTGTGGCACACAAATGACACCCAAAATGTGCTGCGCACATTTGAAGTGGTGCGGCGCAGTTTTGACCCCCTCCCCAACCAACACTATAATTAGAGGCCATCACCTCTCACTTTTCACACAGTTCGCTACTTAGCTATATCCGATTCTCTCTAGTCTTTAGTAGCTTTTTGGGTATATTTTCAACTTTGGAAAATACTTGTAATAAGAGCTTTATACTCTTTGGTTATTGGAAAGTCGTTGCTACGTGAGTGTTTGAGTAACTGATCTCTTGATTCTCGTTGCTTTCACACTTATTTTTTCGTAATTGGTGGAGGTTTTTAGGTTAATTCACGAATTAGGTTTTTTAGGGTTTGCTTCGGTTGTAGAGTTCGTTTTATTGGTCCCTACTGTGGGTTTATGGTTGGTATTATTAGGATTCTGGTTCTGGCCATTTTTTTTAGGTGACGATTCATTTTTTTTGGGTTTTTGTGGATCTAGGGTTTCGGTATGGAACGGGCAGGGCCTGTTCCGATTGACATGGAGGGCTTGGCGGCTCGTATGAAGCGTTTGACGGAGGGTAATATTAAGAGGGTTGATGAACTCTAGCGTTCTTATGGTAGTGTGGACAACAATGTGATCGGAGTTGCTATGGTCACTACAGAGCATGCAATACCTATTGTTGCTAATGAGCAGCATGTAGGTCATGATCATATTGTTTCTACTGTTTCAAAGCCAAGTGCTGCTCAACAAACAAGTGGTGAGGGTGTGGATGGTTCCACATATCATGGGCTGAATATACCAAGTGGTGCAACGAATACGATTGGTGGTGATTCAGTTTCGGATTTAAATGTTAATGAGGCTGCTGTTTTGACGTCGGTTATGGCTGGGGTAGAGTTTTTTTCAACAGGTGAGACTAATTATAATGATAACGTGGGGGCTGTGAATGTGGATCCAAAAGTATCTGTGGTAACTAATGTGGGTAATGATGAGAATAGGGCCGCAAACAAAGGGGTAGTTGCTAATGGTAACACAAGTACCAACAAGGCAACTGATATGGCACTTGGTACTACTCCTGTGTGGTCGAATCAGGTAGATGTGGAAGCTGTGAACATTAATGCACATGCTAGTGCTAATAAGTTGCCAAGACGGGTGACTAATGTGAATGTGAATGGTAGTACAACGTCTACAAGGTTGGGACAGTTTGTTGCTAATTCTAGGCAGGAGTCGTAGGTTGGGCAGCAGGTAGGTTCATTTGCATCGATACTTCAAAATGAGGATGTGCATAATCAGCGTACAAAGATTGTGAAGATCTCTGAGTTACGATGTGAGGAGAGTGTTGAGGGAGCACGAATCGCAATTCCTTACGAAGCTGTTGAAGAGGTTGAATCAAGTCTCGCACACACGCTATATGGCGATTTTATTGGTAAACGTTTAGCTTTTCCACTTGTGGAGAACTATGTTAAAAATGTCTGGGCTCGGTTTGGTTTGAAACGCGTTAAGCTTCATGAAGTTTTTTTCTTTTTCAATTCAATACGAAGGAAGGAATGGAAGGAGTGCTTGAAAATGGACCGTGGTTGATTAGGACTGTTCCTATTATCTTGAATATTTGGTCGCTTACCACTGATCTGAAAAAGGCGGAGACCAAGAAAGCTCTGGTTTTGGTTAAGCTTCATCATGTGCCGATTGTTGCTTATTCGGAGGTTGGTCTTAGTCTTATCACTACCCAAATTTGCACACCTATTATGCTGGACTCCTACACAAGTAATATGTGTGTTAACTCGTGGGGTCGAAGTACATATGCTCGGGCGCTCATTGAGGTTTCAGCTGATGTTGAGTTATTGGATTCGATGGTAATTGTTGTCCCTAAAGGTCGTGATAACGGGCATTTATCGGTTACGATTGATATTGAGTACGAATGGATACTTGGTAGATGTTCTACATGCTTGATCTTTGACTGATATACATTAAACTGACGATGGTTGTTATTTTATGGGAAATAAGCTATAACCCTAATTTGTTACTAAAAATATTTTTGTTAAGTTTTTGTCTATAATTTTTTAAAGCGTGATGTAACCAGCGATGTAACTAGCCCTGCAATCTAGGTTGTAACAGCATGTGCAGGTTTGTTTTAAACGTATTTTTTAGAACCAGGTTATTTATACTTGAAGATGCTAGATGCACCACATAGTTATCTGATACTTGAATATGATAGAAGCACTACATTAGTATCTGATAGTTGAACACTGCCATACCAATTGTTTACTTGCTCGTGCAGGAAGTTCTGCTATGTATCAAGTCCGTGGTACAGTAGTGTTGACAGAAACATAACCAAGGACCAACTTAAGGACTAGGTATCAAAAACCTTAAATAGTAACAAGGTAATGTGATAATACTTCATCTTTTATAGGGAACAACATTATCGTTCAAAATTTCTTTTAATAAGCAAAGTGATTACAAGTGAGTGATAGTCGTGACAATGTATAATTTATTCTAAAGTGCATGTTGTTTCTAGATTTGGGCATGGTGTTTGTGCCAACGAGCCTCCCAAAAGAATATATCATGTAAGAACTCTATTTAGTAATCTCTAAATTCATTTGATCGTTGTAGAGCTGAATGACCATATGTTTCTATTAATTTCAACCTATACAATGAAGAAAAATAGTGTTACTAATTGACTAGATCTTTTGTTTTCTGGAAAGAATTGACTTGACCTTTAGTATGGAGCCGACATATAAGTTCTTGAAATTGAGATAGAACTATACATTTCTTCACCTGAATTTGCTCAAACACGCTGTGTAATGTTCCCATGGAACAACATGACCAGAACACAACTTTTTAACCGATAATTAGATTACATCAGGTAAATATTACCTGATACAGATTAAACAAATATTGAATTTGACACTAATTCAAGTATCACAATAAATAGTTAACTATATCTACTCAACTTCACATGAAATGTTGCCTACAGTTAGAAAAATTACCGGATAGATGTCAAGACCAGGTCATTTGATCAGTTAAAAAAATAAACTACGTGGTTTGAATATTATATGAAGTCAAATGAACTCATCCTAATCTGGAGAAACTTCAAAGTGCCAACCTTTGGAACATGCTACCAACAACATCTTTAACCTTAAGGAGAGCATATTCAGGTTATGAAAGAATATGTGAAAAGGAGAAATTTCGATGATATATCCCTATGCACAATCACATCCGGTTCTATTATAATCAAATACATATAATATTAAGCGATATATAATTGATGCAAACATTTCAAGAACAATTTACTTCAAATTCAATGGGCTCAAAAAGCAAGTCAACTTGTCGTGATGCAACTATGCAAGTGATTCAGACCCGTGAATGACAAACATTACTAAAGCAAAAAGGAAGGGGCTTTATAACTGATAGAACATGGCTAAGTATAGAATACTCAACTTCAGTATTTCGCATGAACCAAGCAATTAAAAAGAGCTACGCGAAGGCCTTAGGTGCGAGACGATTCCTGGCGTGAGGAGAAAGTCATACTAAATTGGTAAATAAGATATATCATCTTTTCAATTTTAATTGCAAAGAATGACAGAATCTGAAAAAAAAGGAAATACAAAAGCGTAAGACGAAGACTACCTGCAATTAAACTCTGTGAAGCAAAAAGTGTGGATAGAACAACAATATTGTCACCAAAACAATTGGTGCGTTTTATCATCCTTGCACCTCTGGGAATAATTTATCTAGAAATGGCCTCGTAGAAGTCACCTCACCTTTAGAATGGGGTTTCTAACAACTGAATCCTACAAATGAATAACAAAGCGAAAATACATTCTGTGGAAAATTAGAGCATAATTTTGGAGAGAAACATTTAACGCAATCAAGAAACTTTCTTATTTATGAACATAAAGGTGATTATGTAGTTAAAAAAAGTGAAGGTCGGCAAGTGCTTATTTTATTCTTTAATAAGCACAAATAAACAATTTTATCAAGGTCTCCTAAAAAATAGATAGATTTAATTTAGTAAACGAAAGATCTCTTTTAGGTATGTTTAAAGGGTAAATAGCATAAAAAGGTACTTATTTTATGTCAAAATTCAATTAAATGTACTTAATTTTTTTCTTCTCAATTTAAGGTACTGATTTTTTTCTTGTTGCAATGTTGGGACAATTAACAAATTTTTAGGTTATATATTAACGACCCTTACTTTATTATTGCATCGTTAGTCCTTTATAATAACGACACTTTATAATAAACTCAAAAATCATTTTTTTACAGTTTTAGACCGTTTTTTACCTTTTTCGTCTGATTTTTACCGTTTTCGTTCGGTTTTTAATCGTTTTGGTCTGTTTATTGTCGTTTTCGTCTGTTTGACCGTTTTCGACCTCTTTTAGAGTGTTGATATCGTTTTCGATCTTTTTTAATTGTTTCGTCCGTTTGGTATAGTTTTCAACTGTTTTTTACGAACAAAAACAGTAATAAACGGTAAAAAAAGTCGAAAACGGTAAAAAAAGGGATGAAAACAGTTAAAAGCATAAAATGGACACAAACGACCAGAAGAGTTCGAAAACGTAAAAAATGGACGAAATAAAAGAAGGACGAATGTTGTAAAAACGGACCAAAACGAAAACGATAACAATCAGACGAAAAAGATAGTAACGGTCTAAAACTGAAAAAGCTAATTTTGAGTTTATTATAAAGTTTCATTAATATAAAGGACTCATGATGCAATAATAAAATAAACGGTCATTAATATATAACTTTTAAATTAGTTAATTGTCTCAACATTGCAACAAGAAAAAAAATCGGTACCTTAAACTGAAAAAAAGAAGTTAAGTACATTTAATTAAATTTTGACTTAAAATGAATACCTTTTTATGCTATTTACCCATGTTTAAATGAACATGATACAATGTTTTTTTAGTAAGTATGTTTAATTTAATGGGAATACAATTCATTCTTATTATATGTTGCTCGACGCTCAAGTCAACTTTTGGAAAAGCATATTTGCTAATTCTAAAATGTTAAGGAATGAAACTATTATAGCGGTTTATACGCTGCCAAGACAAGTGAATAATTTTTTTTACCATTGTTTATGGTACAAACTACACAGAATGAGCACACGTAGTAATACAATTTGTGAAAGAACATCTATTTTTTTGGTGTAGATGAACCTTGGAGCCAACACAAATAGAGACATATTATGTTAAAAATAACCATTACTAACTTACTGTATTTTTTTAATGTGAAATGTCATTTCAACCAACTTTGTCTATAAAGATTTTTTTATAATATAAGTTTGTTTGTTTTCCCTTTCTTCACTATAAAATGTGTATTTTTATTAAAACTATGCAATTTGTGAATAACATCTATTATTTGGCGTAGATGAATCTTCAAACCGGGGTGTTTTTCGGTTTAGTTCTCGGGTTGTTTGGTTTATTTGGTTCAGATTATTCGGTAAAAAAATTTTTGAATCAACCCGAAAATCGAACCGAACTGAACCGAAAACCAAATTTAAATTCAGTTCGGTTCTTGGTTCGACTCAAATTATCCGATTTTTTCAAAAAAAAAACATAATTATTTTAAATATTTAGCAAAAAAAATTATTTCAAGTATAAAAATTTTATTTTTATATTCAGACTAAATTTTAATAATTACTTTTTATATATTTTTTTGGTAAAGGGTTTCCCGGGTAAATATAGTAACCAAAAAATAAAGTTAAGTACAAAGGAATGTGGATGAAATATCACATTAACCTCAGCAAACGCTTGGAAACTAGTGTTTATGACATGCCATAAACAGAAACTATCAACAAAAAACAATTAACTAATCATCGAAGAGTTAAACACCAGCAAGATGAAGTCTTGAAACAGAGCAAACAAACCACCACTCCAGCAACAAACTAAAGGTAGCAGAGGATCCTCATGAGGCCGCCTCCTTAAAAACCTTCTCGATAAAAACCCAATGAGAAAAACCCCGAAAAGGAAAAAAGAGTACGACCCTCATACATGAACGTCTTCATTGGAAACACACATACTAGGTTCTGATTATTTTTATATATTCATATAAAAATATATATATATGAATTATTTTTTTTATATATATTCATATAAAAATATATATATTTGTATAACTTCGTTTTGCCGTTCGTCGGTTCTGATTGTCAAACCCATATTCAACCCGAAATTCAAATTTATAGTTCGGTCCGGTACGATTATAACCCACACCCCGAATTTTATTTCGGTTCAGTTCTAATTCGGATTCGATTATATTTTTTGATTTTCGTAACTCAAATCCAGACAACAACAATCGGAGCTAGGCATCGATCATTATTAAAAACGATTATCCCTACATTAGTATTGGTATCCTTTTTGATTGTGAGAGTTTATTTCAACCAATTTTAAATATCAAAAAGTTTTTCAAAAAAAATTATATTTTCTCTCCTGAAATTTGCATTCTTCTCTTTTCCTTTATAACGCATTGAATAATTATGTTACAGTTTCATCAATCTTTAATCGTTAATTATTTTTCTTAGATACTCACAAGTCGCGCGCGTCCATCAGCGTGCTTTGCAATTTTTATATTTTAATCTAAATTTAATTCATAAAACACAATCATAAATATACTTAGTAGATAACAAATAAATAAAAATTAACAAATATTCATAATGACAGTTCTACTATGTTTTAAAAAGAGTTACCAAAAGAAGAAAATTATAACACAAATATTTAGGTAAATAAAAAAATATATATGTCATGCGCAGTGGTAATGCATTATAAGACACTTATACCAAACTTACCATGAATAGAACTACAAAAGCATATAATAAATGTCAGGCCAACTAATAATGTATTAAAAGAGAACTATACTTAAAAAAATTACAAATAAATATTTACCAAAAAAATGTTAAACCGATAATCAGATGTCATACCCGTCCATCGGACGGGTTTTGCAACTAGTATATATATATATATATATATATATATATATATATATATATATATATATATATATATATATATATATATATATATATATATATATATATATATATATATATATGGGCGTTTATGTGAGAAGGATGTTTTTTGTGAAATGGTGAGATGTAATCTCAGCCCTCCATCTAGCCCTCCTTTTTATTGATTGAATGGTTGAGATTAGATCTTATTTTACACTAAAAACGACCTTTTTGCAATTATTAAAAGTTAAAATTTTAGGGGTCTGATTGCAATGCTCTCATTTTTGCATTCCAAAAAAGAAAATTCCAAAATTTTCTCTCTACGTCTTTTTTCACACACAAACACACACAAAAACACACAGTAAACACACACTGTCGTCCCCGTCGATTATCCACCGTTCCCGATCTTTAATTCATTGTTCCCGATCTCTAATTCATTGTTCCCGATTATCCGTCGTCTTCAACTGTTTTTCAACCACCGTAGCATGGCGGATCTATAATTTCTGGTCTAATTATTGATTTTATTTACTTATTGTTAGGGTTTCATTTTGTTGATTGTTTGGATTTAAGTAATCTAACTGTTTTGGTTGCGGCGTCCTATTATTAGATTTGTATCGATTGTTAGACTATTTTGCGTTTTAGGTGCGCTTCTTATGTGTTCTTATTGATTGTTTGGATTTTCTTCACGCGCGAAGATTTTTATGATCGTTAGGCTAGTTTTCTTTTTAGAGGTGGTTCGTGCGTGAAATTTTGGTTTATTTTTTATTAGGTTCGCTTCATTTAGGTGTTCTTATGATTTTCTTCACGCGCGAAGATTTGTATCGATTGTTAGCCTAGTTTTCTTTTTAGAGCTGGTTCGTGCGTGAAATTTGGGTTTTTTTAGGTCTGCTTCATTTATGTGTTCTTAGGATTTTCTTCACGCACGAAGATTTTTATTGATCGTTAGGCTAGTTTGCTTTTTAGAGCTGGTTCGTGCGTGAAATTTTGGTTTATTTTTTATTAGGTTCGCTTCATTTAGGTGTTCTTATGATTTTCTTCACGAGCGACGATTTGTATTGATCTTTAGGCTAGTTTGTTTTTTACAGCTGGTTCGTGCATGAAATTTTTGTTTATCTTTTATTAGGTTCGCTTCATTTAGGTGTTCTTATGATTTTCTTCACGAGCGAAGATTTGTATTGATCGTTAGGCTAGTTTGTTTTTTACAGCTGGTTCGTGCGTGAAAGTTTGGTTTATTTTTTATTAGGTTCGCTTCATTTAGGTGTTCTTATGATTTTCTTCACGCGCGAAGATTTGTATCGATTGTTAGGCTAGTTTTCTTTTTAGAGCTTCTTCGCGTGTGAAAGTTTGGTTTTGTTGTTATTAGTTGCGCTTCATTTATTTATTCTTAGAAATTTCTTCATGCGCGAAGATTTGTATCGATCATTAGGTTAGTTTGCTTTTTATAGCTTCTTCGCGCGTGAAAGTTAGGTTTGTTTTTTATTAGGTTCGCTTCATTTAGGTGTTTTTATAATTTTCTTCATGTGCGAAGATTTTTATCGATCATTAGGCTAGTTTGCCTTTTAGAGCTTCTTCGCGCGTGAAAGTTTTGGTTTGTTGTTATTAGGTGCGTTTCATTCTGGTTTTTTAGGATTTTCTTCACGCGTGAAGATCTTTATCTTTCTTTAGGGTAGTTTGCTTAAATAGCTTCCTCACATGTGAGAGTTTGGTTTTGTTGTTATTAGTTTTGATTCATTCTCGTTTTTTTAGGAATTTCTTTATTCTGCTGTTTTTAGGAAGATCTTTATATTTTCTCTACAACCTGTAAGAATTTCCATTTCAGCTTATAATTACAGTAGGACCAAAATTTGCTTATTTAAGGCGTGTTTGAAGTTGCATTTTTTAACTGGTAATGTAATATTGAGGCATCAGAAAAAATCAGATGTATATACAGAAATATGTGTTTTTTTGTGATAATCAATTGAGGTTTGAAGTTGCACTTAATTAATCAGTTCATCAGTTTTGTTGCAGTTACTATAAAACTGATTACTTGACCCCTTACCTTCACTATTGCCATTCACTAGAAACCAGATATAAATGACGTGAAAATGCAATGATTAGATAATCACAAAGTCATACACTGTTAGGATATCTGACGAGAACTGTATTAAAGCTTTACATAAAGTGTTGTTTTGTTGTTATTAGGTTCGCTTATTTTAGGTGTTTTAGGAATATCTTCTTGCTCGAAGATCTTTATTGATTTTATTTTTGAGTATCTGCTTCGTGCATTAAAGTTTGGTTTTGTTGTTATCAGGTGTGTTTAATTTAGTTGTTTTTACGAATTTCTTAAAGCTCGTAGGTCTTTATCGATTGTTAGGCTAGTTTGTTTTTTAGATCTGCTTCGTGCATTAAAGTGTGGTTTTGTTGTTATTAGGTGCGTTTAATTTAGTTGTTCTTGGGAATTTCTTCATGCGTGAAAAGCTTTATCGATTGTTAGGCTAGTTTACTTTTATACCCATTTGACCTAGAGCTTTTCCATCAGTTTGATTTCTTTTTATAAATTTAATTACGTCTATAAGAAAATAAATAGAACAATACAGCAGAAGAGATCTATATCAACATTCAATGTTTAGTTGTATTTGATTATTTCTACAAATATCAATCGTTATAGCCACAACCTGTGTTTGTGAGGTCAGTGTTAATGCATCCATATACCCCTTTCTAAAAGGATATATATAATATGAGAAGTACATTGAATCTGCAGCATTATTAACGTCACAACATAAATCACAATTCTAACAAAACTAATACCACATATATTAACAAACACTTTGACTGCTACAGGTACACTTGAAATCTCATCCTCACCTGCCACATTCTACTACATTAATCCTAGAACACCGGAGGTCGACGATGCCCGTGCCATGTATGTATCTCTTAACACCTACTATTAACGTCCACTGGCACCCATTATTACTTTTTAACAATCATAGATCTAACAACTGTTACAAACACAGGTTTACCGAGCGTTTCAAAACAACACCAATGCTACAAGTTGCCAAATACCACTTCAATGATTCTGGTGCCGAGAGAAAGGCCAATTTCCAAACGTTGTTTGCTTTGCTGCTCCAAAATCCATCCGGATAGAAGGTAAATACAACTCCTAATCCATGCATTCGGAACAAAAAACCCTACTCCCCCATCCTAACAAATTGCCTTTTTAGGGGGTCCAATTCATGGTTGACGCCAAAATCATTACAGTATTTCAGAACAGGAGCTGGTATCATGTAATATGCAAGAAATGCGGTAAACGTCCAATGGTTTTTGGTGATATGTATGTGTGTGAAGACGACGGGGAAGTGCAAAAGCCCTTATTTCAGGTTGAAAAAATTAACCTAAGTTACAATATCCGTGAAACTGTTATCAACTCTGTTAAACTAACTCTATACATAAAAAAACGCAGGTACAGCTTCAAAACATCCGTTTGTGCTTATACAGCTTCAGCCATGCTATACTTTTGATGTTTCATAGAACAATTAGATTTCCTTTTCCAGCACAATGTTAGCCAGCAACGAGCGCAAACAACTACGCAGATATAAAAACACCATAACACCCTGCCCAACAATGCCTAGCCCTCGCCGCGGTGGAGTGCGGGCAAAGAACCTAGTTATTGAAACATAGTAGCATAGCAACAGGTGACAGGTTGTGAAATAAAAGTCATAATACACAAACCATTATCCTTAGAAACATTACACAAAAGAAGCAGGTTAATTCTTGCATTTATTTTAGTCCTTTTGTCCCTTGTAAGTTATGGTTGTGAATTTTGATTAGCAGCATTTGAAGTTCTCTTGTTTATTTTTCCTAGAGTAGCAGCTTGTGAGCTTTCTCCTTGAGTAGCTTGTTTTGAACTTTGTCTTTTGAGTAGCAGGCTGTGATAGGTGACCTCAATCAACTGGTATATAACAAAAGTGCATACAACATCTTATTCATAACAATCACAGCATACAACAACTTTGATTCAATAACCATAAATAAGAAAGTCAGAAATACAAAATCAAACGTTATATAACAAAAGTGCATACAACAACTTTTTCATAACAGAAGTTCTATTAATCATCTAATTTCACTTCCTTCTATGGTTGTTTCAATTTGAATCAATCTCTTCTTCTATTTTTAAGTTTGATGGACATACAAACCCTTTTCCTTTTAAACGATCAAGAGCCTGCAATCAAAGAATTCAATGAATATATATAGGAAAATTTTATAGAACATAAGTAAACTAAGAATTTATTTTGAAAGTATAGTTTTACCTCTAAGCATTGTTCCCCAATATTTACTTCCTTGACATGTATAAGGCTTTCTATGAGTTTCCTGAGCATACTTTCGTTATGATCCTCATAGTCTTCCCTTTCATTTATCGGAGAATAGACTTTGGTATCATAATTTAATTCCGCTTTAATAAGAGAAGACACATTCAACAATGATATATTCTCAAAAGTGAAACTATTTTTCATCGAGAATGACATGATATTTGGAGCATTGATTTTCATACATTCTTGATATTTTGAAAAACTAGAGATGACTATAAATTCTTAACACTCTTGTTGTCAATATTCAGCTCTTCAAAATATGTACCATCATTCAATTCCAAAGTTTCCAACATTGGAGCGCCGGATAAGATTTTATAAATTAAATCTTCATCTACTCTACCATATGTTATGCTCAAAGTCTATAGCTTTTTCCAACATAGATCATCCAATTCATCAAAGTAGCATTCATTTAATTTTAGATGAATAAAACTTGAACAATTATTAAAAAAACTGGGTAAAACAATTCCTTCACCAGTAGCATAATCCCAAATATTCATTTCAAACTCTTCAACCTTAAGTTTTATTGCGTATGCAATACATTTTGTGAGATCCACTTTTTTTGTATAAGATGCATGCAGTTTGAATTTCTTGATTTTTTTTTTGGGCATATTGCCTTTATATATTTTCCACAGATGAATAGAAATCAAATATTTTATTATCATCAGTTTCATGATATTCAAATATAAGATTAGTAAGTTTTTTCCAAATATGTTGCCATTTTTTAGAAAGTATATCTGTTCTAATAGCCTCTTCGGTTGATTCTAAACGAGATATGATATCAAGAACTATACCTTCTGGTAAATCAGTTAGTCGATCTAAGATGCCGGATTTTTTTTATGGCGATTTTTTGATTGATTGTTTTGATTTCTTTTTATCTTTGAAGATGACGGCTGTTTTTTTAGAATATGTTTTTATAATAATTCTTTTTAGGTTTTACTTGAAGTTTGTTCAACAGAGTTTGGGCCTTACTAGTTTCCATGAAGCCCAGATATGAACAGAATAAATGAATACATTTGTTGTTTTTCACATGTGAAATCTTTGTTGTTTTTCACATGTGAAATTTTTTTTATATAAACTTTAAAAAATTATATTAAAAGCATTTCTCATTGTTTTAATTGAATAACATTAAATTAGAAAGTAAAAAAATACAGAAAGAAAGGGAAGAGCATGGTAGCCTTCAAAATAAAGATTTAACTTTAATATAACAATAATACCATAAACTTTAAAATCACAAAAACAAAACAAAGAGCATTCTAACAATAGTAAACACTGAAATCAGATAACATTATCTCCTGTAGTTTTGTTCTTCAATTTGATTTTATTTTTTTCTCAAGTTTTCATGTTTGATGGACATTCAAACCCTTTTGCTTTTAAACGATCAAGAACCTGTAATAAAGAAATCAATGAATTTTATAACTCACTTAATATTGCTACAAAAAACAAACTTTTTTCATTTCAGAACTCAACCAAAAGAAACTATACGACTATAATTTTAATGATAGTATTCAATAAGTTTAGATTAACTATTAATAAAAAATAAATAACAAATGTTAAATATTTTTTCACATGTGAAAGTTTTAGATAAAGAATTTTTTTTTATTTTTTTTACTATATATTGTTTATAATATATAAATAATTTAATTAATTAAAAAACATATCATAAAGATACTAGAACCGCATTCTTCTAATATTTTTTGTTGTTTATTATATATATGTTTTTTTAGCTTATATATACTACCCAAAAATAAAACAAATATAAAAAAAGTGCATACACATTGAAAAAGTGTTTGTATAATAAATATTCAATCAATCTATAATTATAAAACATAAACATAATTCAGTAACTATAAATCAAACATTAAAGTTTTCTATTATGCATGTAGACTAATGTAATAAAATTATATAACAAATATTCTGTTTTTGGAAGAAATTTGAATATCTTCTGCATGTCTCTTTCCTATTAGACCTACATGTCTCCATCCATCTTTTTATAATCTTCATCATTCGTAATCTGTGACGCACCCACCATCTTGTTCATTTGTATATTTTTCAGAAGAATCAAAATCGGCTACTGGAATTAATTCGCGTTCTTCCCTATTGGCAATAGCAGACTCGATAATTTTCTTTCTCTCTTCCACATCTTTCTTTTCAAACTTTTCAACCAACTTTAAGAAATCTTTTTTTAATAAATTTAAGTTAGATAAAAGAATTTTTGCAGCAAATCCTGATCTCAGTAAATCGAGTTGCTGTTGTTGTTTTTTTTGATTCCTTGTATAGACCACATTTCAAAGGTTTTTGTCTTCCTGTGTAAGTTTCCATATGTAGCATAGCAAATATACCACAATCAGTTGAATTGCTAGTAGTCCTCCATTCCATGCACATCCTTGTTATACCAGCTTTTTGATAGGTGTGTAAACACCCATCTTTTTAACCACTTAATTACAATAATTACCGGACCAAAACGTGTATTTTATGTCTTTTATGTCGGAATTATGCGTGGTTTGTGTTTTTGTTGTGATTTAGGACGAAAAAGTGAAAAGTGGAGAAAACACGGGAATTCACGGGCATTTACGGACTTTTATTGAAGAAAAAGATGAAAGACGAAGTCAAGAAGTCAAGAGTGCAAAAAGAACGGAAGTCCACGACCAATTCTGAAGATTTATCGAAGAAAAAGTCAAAAGACGGAAGTTTATCAAAAGCCGAAGAATTCAAGTCTATTTTATTGGAGAATTTAAAGACGAGTTCAAAGAAATCCCGAAGCAAAAAGTACCTTAAGTCCAAGTTTAAAGATGATTAGAAGAAAAGGACTAAGTATGCAATTAATGAAGATTAAAAGAAGGAGGGACTTAATTACGCAATTAAGAGAAAAGGAAAGAGGGGAGGAAGCTTCCTTAATCCTCCCCTATAAATAGTCATTAGATGTAATCTTTTCATTTTGTTGGCTAAGTGTGACAATTAGCTCTTCTACCATTTACTTACCTTTTCATTTACTTTTCTTGTCAAATTTAAATACCTTGTCTTGCACCTTAAATTCATTTAATTTAAAGTAAGTTTTCATTTAATCTTTGTCAATCTTTACTTTATCTTGTCAATCTCTTATCTACCTTTCTTAATCTTTGATCTTTGTGTTTATGTTTATGTTCATGTTCATGCTTTTATTTTGATCCAAATGGTTTTTGATTGTTGTGGTTAAAGTTGTTTGATTTCTTGTTTTTAATTGTTTGTTTATGTTTACTGTTGATTCGTGGATAGTTTTATTAAATTGTTTGTGTTTATTTTGGTTGAATTTGTGTTAGATCGTGTTTATTTTTGATCCCCTGTTCTTCGGAAAGGTTGTTTCTGTTCCTTTGTTTCCAGAAAAAGTTCCGAGCCAAGGCAAGGAGAGGAGTGTTCATTCGGAAGTCCAAAGTTCCGAGCCAAGGGGTTTCATCCAGAACTTCAAAGTTCCGGATCAAGAGTGTTCATTCGGAACTCCAAAAGTTCCGAATCAAATACTTCCGAACGAAAGTCTGACTCAAGCATTAGTTCATTCGGAACTTGAAAGTTCCGGATCAATTCACTTCATTCGGAACTCAAAAAGTTCCGGATCAAGGAGATTCATTCGGAACTCAAAAGTTCCGAATCAAGGGGCTTCATTCGGAACTTCTTAGAAGTTCCGAACCAACTTCCGGATCAAGGGCAAGTTCCGATTCAAGAAGTGTTCATTCGGAAGTCTGAAACTTCCGAATCAAGGAGGCTTCATTCGGAAACTTCCGAATCAAGGGTGACCAAAAACTTCCGAATCAAGGCAAAATTTAGAAGTTCCGAATTAGTAAAGTTCCAAACGAAGGATTGTTTTGGATAAGTGACATATTCAGATCAATTTGTTCCGGATCAAGGATTTTGGTAATATTCCGAGCGAAGAAGAATCATTCCAACCGAAGGTGACATTCCAGACGAGTGATTGTTCCAAACGAAGGATAATTCCGAATGAGCTGTATTCAGGTTCTTATTAGCTTTTGTCTTTGATTTTTATTTTCAAGCTTTATTTTTCCTGCCTTTTATTTTAACTGCACTTTAATTTTAGTCTTGCCTTAGCTTATGTTTTAGTCGCGTTTTAAGTCTGCCTTAGATAGATTTAAGTTTACGTCTTTACTTTAGTGCCCTTTAATTTCAGTCACGCTTTTAAATACTTGCACCCTTATTTTAATTAGACTTAGATTTACTTTAAGAGTACTTTTACTTTAATTGTTTTGCACCTTTTATTTTAAACACTACAACGACACATTTTTGTTCCACCAAAAACAATAGAGTCACACATAGAGAACAGTAATCCATTCGATTAGACCAACACAACGAACTTAATTTTTATACGGGCAAAAGCCTTGTATCAAATGGCGCCGCTGCCGGCTCTTTTCGTTAAGATTGACGGTTTTCTGTGAGAGACACGTTGCTCTTTGGGATCCGTTCACTTGTGAGCGTTATTTTTCTTGCCTCAAAAATTCAAAAAATCATAAAAAATTAAAAATTGATAAAAAACCATAAAAATTAGAAATTTCAAAAATCCAAAAAGATTTTAGCTTTATTGTGTATATATATTGTCTTTGTGTTTGGTTTTCTTTTCTTTTGCATTTTCAGGTGTATGCGTACTAGATCTTCTAATTATCAAGAGCCCGAGCCTCAAGAAGATTTAAGTATGGCAGGTGTTAACAACAACAACATTCCACCGCACCTCAATAATAATAATAATAACAATAATGCTCTTCCACAGCCCGATCTTCGGACCATGGAGGAACTTTGTCAACCAACCATGTTTGGACGAGGAGGACCTATTGCGCCGATGCAAATCAACGCTCCTGAGTTTTCGTTGAAGCACCACATGATTCAGCAAGTACAAACAAACCCATTCCGTGGATTGCCTGATGATGATGCCAACAAACACCTCGACAAGTTCATTACAATCACCCAAAGCATGAAGTTGCCTGGGGCCACAATGGATGTTCTTCGCTTACAACTCTTTCCACATACTTTATCGCATCATGCCGAGAAATGGTTTGATCGTCTCCCGAAGAATTCTATTCACACTTGGGATGACATGACTCAACGCTTTTTGTCGCGCTACTTTCCACCATCCATGGTCACAAGCCTTCGCAATCAGATCAGCGGTTTCATGCAAGATCCCGATGAATCTCTTTTTGACGCTTGGGAGCGATATAATGTCTTGATCGATAGATGTCCAAACCACAACATGCTCCATGTGACCTTAATCGATACTTTCTACAACGGTTTGACTTTTCGAGATCGTGATACGATTAATGCAGCCGCCGGTGGCACATTCATGAAAAGGAGACCCGAGGAGTGTAGAGAGTTAATTGAGAACATGACTACTCATCACAAAAACTGGGATTCCTCTGCTTCTTCAAGGAACAACCCGAGAGTCAATGTTTCCTCTACCTCAGCAAACCCTGAGATGACCGAACTCACCCGCATGATGGCCGAAATGAGCAAAAGTATTACGCTTCTCGCTTCAAACCAACAACAACAACAAGTTAAAGCGGTTGCTAATCCTTGTGAAACATGTGGCGGTCCTCACTCATACACCGATTGTCCTTCGACTCAAGGAAATCCGGAAAATGTGTATGCAGCTTATGGTAATTATTCACCGGAAAATTACCAAGCTAGACAACAAGGGGATAGAAATCTGCTGAGTTACCGATCCAACAACTACCTTTCACCCGGTTTTTCTCCTCAAAACCAAAACCCCGCCAACAACTACAATAGAAGCAACCAAATCCCACCAAGAGCTTCTAACCCTTATCAACCACCCACCCAACAAACCCCACCCATTAATCCCGATGTTGATGCCATCATGAGAACTCAAGGTGAGCAAATCAAGAATCTACAGAATCAAATAATCAATTTGAAAGGAGATATCTTGAAGCAAGGAAATGACATTAGAACCGAGGTTCGTGATAATATTCAATCCTCCTTCAGCACTCAAACGACTGAATTAAAGAATCTGTTGGCTAGTTTCTTGCCCGAATCTCAACCTTCTTCTTCGAGTTCTCTACCTTCAAACACCGTCCCTAATCCGCGAGCTAATGTGAGTGCTATAACTACGCGTAGTGGAATTACCATTGTCGATCCACCTATCCCACCACCATCATCTACACCTCCTCCACCACCATGTATCCCTACTCCTCCTACACCTAGTATTAGTGCACCATTACCGTCTCCGCCTCGTCATGACGATGTATCTCGGAAGGACCCTTCAACATCACAACCTTCACCAACTACACCTTCACCATCTCCCTATCAACCTAGAATCCCATACCCTTCTTGCATAGGCAAGACCAACGAGCTAACCAAGAATGACTGTCAAGTATCGAAATATGTGGAAATGCTATCTAAAATGACCATCAACATTAGCCTTGTTGAAGCACTTTGCCACATGCCGAAATTTGTTAAAGCATTCAAGGAATTGCTTAGCAAGAAGGAAAAGCTGATTGAACTCGCCAACACACGCTTAAATGAAAACTGCTCAGCAGTTATTCTTAAAGAATTACCGGAAAAGCTTGGAGATCCCGGTCGTTTTGTGTTGCCTTGCGTGTTCAACAAAACTGAAGAATTTACTGCCCTTGCTGATCTCGGGGCTAGTATTAATCTTATGCCTTTGAGTGTTTGGAAAACACTATCATTACCCGACCTCATTCCAACAAAGATGACTCTCGAACTTGCAAATCGCACTCTCGCTTACCCCGTTAGTATAGCCGAAGACGTGTTTATCAAAGTTGGCACATTTACTTTCCCGGTCGATTTTGTCGTAGTTGATTATGAAATGGACCCTCGTATTCCTTTAATACTTGGTCGGCCATTCTTGAGAACTGGACGTGCTTTAGTAGATGTGGCCGAAGGTGAGTTAATCTTACGAGTTGGGGATGATTCAAAAGTTTTTAAAATGGGGGAAGCTTACAGGAAAATCCTTTGGAAGTCGACAATCAGTGAATATGATAAATGTGCTCGATGACTTTGTCGTCTACGACAATCCTCTATTCGATTCTTCCATTGATAATCCACTCTTTGAAGATGATGTGGATGATTCTCGCTCCACTTTGGAACCTTCTCCCATTTATGATTCGCCACCGATCTTCGATGCTTATGATGATAATAATTCTAGCTCAGATTCGGATGATTTTGATTGTACTTCTGAGTATCCCGAGCTGCCCACTTTCGATGATTTCGATGAGGCTGATACTCTCTCGAGCGATTCTTCACATGATGAAGATCCTCCATCACTCGATCCTACTTTGGACGATTATTCATTTGAGGAAGATTTCTCTGAATTTCTCAACACCTACTTCCCTCATGAAAGTGATGCACCTCCTTATGACTTTGAAGATTAACGTCTTGATCCTACTTTGGATTTGAAGCACATTCTGTCAAATGAGAAGAAACCGGTTGACACCGAAATCCGTTGCACATATGATTTGACACCTCTTTGTTCCCCTTCTGAGGACGAGGTTGTGCTTCTTTGCGGATCTTCTTCACACTCGGCTGAGCCTGAGTGCTATTTTCCCCTAAAAGAAAAGGTGTTCGACCCCGGTATTGAAGTCTTTAAGCCATCTCAGTATCCACCTGATGAAATAAAAGGACAAATCTTTGGACATTTTGAAGACATGCTTGCACTTCACCCTTGCTTCCACCGTGCTCCATCGCTGCTTAAGGGAACCCTGCCACTTCTTCTTTGGCTTGCCTTGTTCGCCTTAAGCTCGTGCTTATTGATGGATGAAAACTATGTTTTTGATCCTGGTGGATATGTTTCATGCTTCTTCCGTTGATGATCAAGGTCGAGTCAGGCTCACGACTCGGTAAACAAAAATCAAGCGCTTCTTGGGAGGCAACCCATGCATCTATATTTTCGCTTTCTTTATCATAAGTGTAGGGGAGACCCTTTGGTTTGCTATTTCCTCTCCTCACTTCTTAATCAGGGATTCGAGCTTCATTGATACACTCTTGATGATTCTTGACGACCCGTGATTCCGTGTTCTACTCTTTCCGGTTCTATCCTAAACTCTTTTCGATTCACTATTTTATATATTTTCTCAATATTAAAATAGGAATATCTTTAGTTGTCTTTTCCTTAGCAAGATTTAAACAACGTGCACAATGTCCTAAGTGTAGGGGAGTTTACTTCCACATGCTTAAACATTAAGGACAATGTTTATCTTAAGTGTAGGGGGACTTCTATCGAAGTAAGTGGTCTTTTCCTTGTATTTGTCCTCATTTTAACCGGAAAATCAATTTTTCGACATTTTTCAAAATTTTTGATCTATTTTGGCCTATTAGTTTTTCCCTTTGTATAGTTATTTTTCTTTCTTTGCTAGAATAAATGTTTAATAAAATGGTTTTAATTTTCAAAACGTTGTGAATCTTTTGACTCAACCCGAGTTTACTTGTCTAAGTTACTCTAGCTAGTACCCTTAACGTGTTTAAGTCAAGTTTTGCTAGGCTTTTATATAGGAAGCTATAAAACGCGAAAGTCTTAACTCTCACGGGTTAAGAACAAGAACTTTTCGCAAGTTCCTATAATTGATCCTAGAGAGTCGTTTATTAAAGGAACTTTAAAATGCGATTTCGAAACTTGAAAAAGCCTAAGAATTTGCAAGATCCTATAGGCGACTCGAAAACCCAAAACTTTGATTTAATAGGCTAAGCATCCACGAGTCTCATTCCTTGAGATTTTAAACTGTGGAGAACGAGAGATGATAGAGCCAATTATAAGTTCGGTATTCTTTCGTGAATTTGTGTGAGTTAATTATGAGCCTATTCTCCCATCGACTGCTAATAATTTATCTGCTAATAAATAAGGTTGTACGATTTGAAAAGTTACTTAGCTTCTAGCCCAAGATCGTTTAAAAGTTGCTCGGTATGGATTAGAGTTCATAACCAAGGCATAACTTATTGAAGCGGGACGCGAAGATTGGCGAGTCCGAAAAGGCCCTAACAAGGCATGAGGGCTTTATTTTGTTGCTAAAGATCCAAAGTGATGTGAAGAATCATTTATCAAAAATCAATATGAAGGATCGAGACACACGACGAAAAGCAAATACTCCCCAAAAGTCATGGAGAAGTGCATCCGAAAAGACCCTAACAAGGTATGAGGATAAATAGATCCAAGTCATAAAAGGAGGCGGATCGTTGTATATCAAAGTCCAAAATAAAGATTGGAGAAAAATGAAGAAGTCGTGGTCCAAGTATGAATCTCTCAAAACTTAAAGTGAAGAAATTCCTATTATGAAGAGAAGGCCATTATTTCATGAACGTCTCGCAAGGTTTGAAGTATGAGGTCGCTGCCAAATATCGGTCCGAGAAAGGTCTCAAATCGCGAAGCGAGTTATGCCAAGATATGAACTTTATGAGGTCCCGAGAAGCAGTTTTAAAAGATTTTGTCCTTTAGCTAACTATTGATTAAATCGTTCACTTTATTTTCGGACTAAATAACTATCAAAATAAGTCAAACAATGCATCCTCGTGATCATTCAAGACAAAAATAAAATACAAGAGATACACCTAGGAATAAGGGAGTCTAAGTAAGTAATTGGCCCACATGAGTTCGTGTTAGTTTGCTAACTTATAATAACAATGATCTCGTTTTTAAGCTTGGTTTGGAGAAAGTGAAAACTTGAGGATGATGATTATTCATGACATTTCCAAAACCCAAGGTATGCTTTTTGATTTCTTTACTTTGAATGTTTATAGTTTCTATCTCTTTAATAAAGGCCAACATGGATTAATTATGATGAAAAGTGTAATCTTGCTTTGTAACTAATGCATTGCATGAGGACATTGCAATGGTCAAGTGTAGGGGATTTGATAGTTGTGTAAACACCCATCTTTTCTACCACTTAATTACAATAATTACCTGACCAAAACGTGTATTTTATGTCTTTTATGTCGGAATTATGCGTGGTTTATGTTTTTGTTGTGATTTAGGACGAAAAGGTGAAAAGTGGAGAAAACACGGGAATTCACGGGCATTTACGGACTTTTATTGAAGAAAAAGATGAAAGACGAAGTCAAGAAGTCAAGAGTGCTAAAAGAACGGAAGTCCACGACCAATTCTGAAGATTTATCGAAGAAAAAGTCAAAAGACGGAAGTTTATCAAAAGCCGAAGAATTCAAGTCTATTTTATTGAAGAATTTAAAGACGAGTTCAAAGAAATCCCGAAGAAAAAAGTCCCTTAAGTCCAAGTTTAAAGAAGATTAGAAGAAAAGGACTAAGTATGCAATTAATGAAGATTAAAAGAAGGAGGGACTTAATTACGCAATTAAGAGAAAAGGAAAGAGGGGAGGAAGCTTCCTTAATCCTCCCCTATAAATAGTCATTAGATGTAATCTTTTCATTTTGTTGGCTAAGTGTGACAATTAGCTCTTCCACCATTTACTTACCTTGTCATTTACTTTTCTTGTCAAATTTAAATACCTTGTCTTGCACCTTAAATTCATTTAATTTCAAGTAAGTTTTCATTTAATCTTTGTCAATCTTTACTTTATCTTGTCAATCTCTTATCTACCTTTCTTAATCTTTGATCTTTGTGTTTATGTTTATGTTCATGTTCATGCTTTTATTTTGATCCAAATGGTTTTTGATTGTTGTGGTTAAAGTTGTTTGATTTCTTGTTTTTAATTGTTTGTTTATGTTTACTGTTGATTCGTGGATAGTTTTATTAAATTGTTTGTGTTTATTTTGGTTGAATTTGTGTTAGATCGTGTTTATTTTTGATCCCCTGTTCTTCGGAAAGGTTGTTTCTGTTTCTTTGTTTCCAGGAAAAGTTCCGAGCCAAGGCAAGGAGAGGAGTGTTCATTCGGAAGTCCAAAGTTCTGAGCCAAGGGGTTTCATCCGGAACTTCAAAGTTCCGGATCAAGAGTGTTCATTCGGAACTCCAAAAGTTCCGAATCAAATACTTCCGAACGAAAGTCCGACTCAAGCATTAGTTCATTCGGAACTTGAAAGTTCCGGATCAATTCACTTCATTCGGAACTCAAAAAGTTCCGGATCAAGGAGATTCATTCGGAACTCAAAAGTTTCGAATCAAGGGGCTTCATTCGGAACTTCTTAGAAGTTCCGAACCAACTTCCGGATCAAGGGCAAGTTCCGATTCAAGAATTGTTCATTCGGAAGTCTGAAACTTCCGAATCAAGGAGGCTTCATTCGGAAACTTCCGAATCAAGGGTGACCAAAAACTTCCGAATCAAGGCAAAATTTAGAAGTTCCGAATCAGTAAAGTTCCGAACGAAGGATTGTTTTGGATAAGTGACATATTCAGATCAATTTGTTCCGGATCAAGGATTTTGGTAATATTCCGAGCGAAGAAGAATCATTCCAACCGAAGGTGACATTCCGGACGAGCGATTGTTCCAAACGAAGGATAATTCCGAATGAGCTGTATTCAGGTTCTTATTAGCTTTTGTCTTTGATTTTTATTTTCAAGCTTTATTTTTCCTGCCTTTTATTTTAATTGCACTTTAATTTTAGTCTTGCCTTAGCTTAAGTTTTAGTCGCGTTTTAAGTCTGCCTTAGATAGATTTAAGTTTACGTCTTTACTTTAGTGCCCTTTAATTTCAGTCACGCTTTTAAATACTTGCACCCTTATTTTAATTAGACTTAGATTTACTTTAACGCACCTTTACTTTTAAGTCTTTGCACATTTAATTAAAAACAACCAAAAATATTTGTTTCACCAAAGATCAACTGAGTCACACATAGGGCCTAGATCAATTCGTTAAGATACCGAGAACACGAACTTGAACTTTAATTTTCATACGGGGTGTCAAAAGCCTTGTATCACTTTTTCAATTTTTTCAGCTTTTGCGTGTTTTACATCATGTAGATACTCAATAAAAACTTGCTTCTGCAAATAACAAAAAGAAAAAAAATTATACCCTATTTCACATTCAATGAATAATCTGTACTAGTTAGTAACATAAAAATCTATACGAAATCTTATTTTTCACATTTTAAGATTAATTTTGAACTACTTACAATTGTGTGTGGTATTCCAGAATATCTTTTATGATTGGGTTCGCTTGTATTTGCACTATTGTCGATAATATGTATTGAACTCTTTTCCAAATCCACACAAATGAGATATATGTGATCTGAGTGACAAACAGGGAAAAAAACCTGCAATACATAAGAAATAAAAGTATCATTAATAATTTTGAATATGAATTAATATTCACAAAACATTTTAAAACAATATAAAAAAATACAGATGGCTTGATTCAATGCCTTTATGAGCTTTAAATACTGGGTCCCTGTATAGAGTTTTATAAGGAAACATTAGTTTTACTAAATCTTTTTTTATAGCAAAAAAATGTCAATAAAAATTTGATACTTACAAATTTGGTCCTGTCATTGCAAATAATGTATCAGCAACTATTTTTTCATCTTCATTAAGTGGTTGCTTAACATCTACTAGACAAAACTCAAAAGGAGATTTTCGTTCAGGACCAGTGTAATCATCATTATCATCTTCATACAAACATGATTCAAAACGTCATGTACCTGCAAAAATAAGTATGAATTAAAATGAATATTGTTTTTCACATGTGACAGAAAATACTTTTTTAACACATAGAAGAAAATATCTTTTTCACATGTGAAAAGAATACTTTTGTTTTGTACATGATTTTTTTTTGTTTCACATGTGAAATATATCAACGTTGTAATTCAAATATAATGAAAAAAACAATAATTTTTCATTCATGACATGAATATAAAATTCTGAATACATATTGATTGTACATAAATTATTAAGACTACATATATCAGAAATTGATATTCATCACATATCAAAGGATTTGTATGAATTTTAACCTTCAGTTGCTTGCTCAACAGTCTCATTTTCTTCTACATCATTCATTGTTTGTCCAAGAATTCGTGTTGCAACAAATTTTGCATTCTTTTCATCATCTTCAAGCAACGACATGTCACAAGTTCCAACCTTTTTAAGCTCGTCTTCATTTCCTTTGCTCGTAATATCAACTGAATCTTGACATTATCATCTGCAACTTCATTGGTCAATCTTGTTGTTTCCGATTCTTCATTTTCATTATGATTGTCTTTCAAGCTTTTTCCCACGTCCTCATCATCTCCAATTCTAAATGTCTCAAAAGGCTCAACGTGTGAAGGCTAAATAACATCTTTCTTCACATTCGAGTCACTTGGTTTGTTATCTTTCAAAGATTCAGTTTCTGTTTTATTCATATTTTGAAGATTATCTTGAGAATCTTTCTTTTCGTTGTCGTCATCATAAAGCTGTGTTTGCTCACCAACTTTTTCATCAGCAACTTCTTTAACAGCCTCGGCTCTTTTAACAACTGAATCTTGAATCTTGATACTATCATCACCAAATTCGTAATCAGGCTCAGACTGTCTATGCTCATCAAGACCGTTTTTCTCATTCTTATCATCTAGATTATCATGTACACCTAGATTGTCATCGTCATTCTTTCCCATACTTTGCTCCATACTTTGCTCTTTTTCTACCGTTGGCATATCACCAACTTTGTTATCATAAACACCCCCAAGTCTGTAATCAGTTCCAATCCCAAATGTGTCAGAAGTATCAACCTTGGTATGCTCACTAACTTTCTCATCCTCAACTACATTAACATGCTCAACTTCCTTAAGATCAGCAACTTTAGAATTGTTGTTTTTCTTGTCTTCATCATTAAGCTTCAGCATATCACAATTTTTTTCACTTTCTTCTGGATTTGCTGATCTCGTATCAACAACTGATTCTTGAAACTTCAAATTATCATGAACTTCATCATCATCTCCAATCCTAAATGTCTTAGAAGGCTCAACGTGTGAAGGCTGAATAACATCTTTCTTCACATTCGGGTCACTTGGTTTGTTATCTTTCAAAGATTCATTTTCTTTTTTATTCATATTTTGAAGATTATCTTGAGAATCTTTCTTTTCGTTGTCGTCATCATAAAGCTGTGTTTGCTCACCAACTTTTTCATCAGCAACTTCTTTAACAGCCTCAACTCTGTTAACAACTGAATCTTGAATCTTCATATTATCATGAACTTCGTTAACAACCTCTAAGTGTGTATGCTTCATCTTCTTATTATTTGTTTCATTTTCTTCTAGAATTCTTGATGTCGTATCAACAACAGAATCTTGAATTTTAACACTATCATCACCAAATTCGTAATCAGGCTCAGACTGTGTATGGTCATCAAGACCGTTTTTCTCATTCTTATTATCTAGATTATCATGGACACCTAGATTTTCATCTTCATTCTTTCCCATACTTTGTTCTTTTTCTACGGATGGCATATCAGCAACATTGTTATCATATGCACCCGTAATTGTGTCATCAGCTCCAAACCTAAATGTGTCAGAAGGATCAACCTTGGTATGCTCACCAATTTTGTCATCCTTAACTACATTAAGATCCTCAACTACCTTAAGATCACAAGCTACGTCACTAAACATCGAATCATTTTCTTCATTAATTTCGTTAATGATTCGCCAAACAGAATCAGTATCAGGATCCAATTTCTTATTAGCAGGCTCTTCTTTCTCAATTTCAACATCAATCAATTCATCATCAGACTCAGTCGATTCATTTTGATTCTCAAACCACATTGAAGATGATCCTCCATAACCATCACCAAAAACATTTTTCTGTTTTTTTGATTCGCTACGATAATGAACTGTATATTTTTGTTTGTTAATCAAAATTCATCATCAGACTCAGTCGATTCATTTTCGCATTTTTCAATCTCATCTCCTATATCCTTTATTTCGATTCTTTTTAGACTATCCAAAACCATCTAAACATTTCATGTATGTTTTGAAGTTTCTTGTTATCCGGGTATCTCTACATTCCTTCCTTTAAACTTGACTCTATAATATGTAATTCTTGATTTATGTTGGTTAAGCTTTTGTCAATCGTTTGAATATATACCTGAAAATTAGATAGCTTTTTTCAATATCATTTATATACTTCTCGAATGTGAACAATTTATAAAGCAAAAGTATTATTATATTTTTTGCATTTGAAAAATTGTCATTCTGTTCAATATAAAATCTATCCAGTGATAAGTGACTTAGTAATTCTCATATATGTATATATGAATGTTAATGGAAATCTCAGTTTTATACAATATTCATCAGTCAATGTCACGTGAAAAATAAACAAAGTATATATATATATATATATATATATATATATATATATATATATATATATATATATATATATATATATATATATATATATATATATATATATATATATATATATATATATATATAAGCATTAGTATCAAAAAAGCCTACCTCTGCTTGTAAGTCACTTCTAAAAGGATCTTCAAGGATTTCCAGTGTTCCATACTCTCTGCACTTATCCATTTCGTTTTTATCTCTTTGAGACAACAACGGCTGTTTCCATACTTTAATTGCTGGCCTTTCAGGAATTATTTTACATTCATCAAACTTCGTCCAAGTGAAGTATAAAAGCTACAAACACAAGATTATATTAATTTATTATTAGTATTATTCAAATTGAAGAACGCTCTGAATATATTTTCGAAAATGAAAAAACTCACAATCATGAAAGCGCTTGGCCCTGAATACTGGCTGTTATTATTCTTCTTCCATTTTTTCAAGCTTGTTACCAAACAGTTGATAACAAAGTTGCACCAGTCTAATTTTTCCACTTCAATTTCATCTGTTATTCGTTTCAGAATTTGCTCGTTACAAGCTCCGCTTACTTCACACATGCCCATACAATTTGCAAAAAGCATTAAGAAATTCATCTTGAAAAGCTCGCCAGCATCGTCTGTAGGCAGTATTTTATCCTTGATATCGTTCAGGCGTACGTCAGTCTTAGTAAACTGAGATTTCCATTTTTTTAACAAAACGGTCATCTGATTTTCTTGCTGGTAAAGAATCTATTGAAATCCCCCCAAGTGGAATTTCCAGGATGTCTTGAACAGTTTTTGGTGTGATCTTAATCATGCCATTTTTCAACTTAAGAATTAGTGTTTCCTTGTCTAGGTTTTGTAATATATACAAACCTAGTTTACCTGGTAGGTTGCTTATTGGCATTTCAATCATACTTTCAAATCCCATTTTTTTCAAACATTCTTTTCTTTCTGGGCTAAGAACGCTCATTGCGGTGTGAAAAGCTGCTGTTGTTGCTCTTAAACGAAATCCGTCATAAGGACCTTTTTTCTTTTCGCCACTTTTGTTTTTAACAGATAAGCATCTTCTTTCATTCTCGTCATTATAAGCTTCATCATCATTTGTTTTTTTCCTTTTCGAACCAACATTTTTTTTTGGGATTCATTCATTTTTCGCTTCTTATTCTCTGTTTTAAAATAATTAATTTATTAAGCAACAAAACTTTAAAATATCTTTTGTATTTTCAGATAAGGTAAGATAGATTGTTCCTAACCTTTACTGCTATTTGCTTCATTTTCTGAAGTAGAGTTTTCTGAAACTTTTCGTTTGTTTTTCTTAGCAGTTTTTGTTTCCTTTTCTTCTACATTTATAGAATTCGTCGGTGTTGCTGAAGCAGTGTCTGCAATAACAAGAATATAAATAAAACCTAATTAATTTCAGATGTCAAAGTGTAACTAGTTTACTGTCATTCTTTTCAATATAAACCTATAACTACATTTTTTACATGTCAAAACTTTTATATCATGGTTCCAGAATTATAAATACAAAATATGTTGATATATTTTTTCACATGTGAAATTTATTAATTTTATTATCTTTTTTGAAATTTATTGTATATAACTCTTTAATTGCAATCCTTGATTGAATCATTTTCATTTTTAATATCTTCTGCAATTCCAGTATTTTTAATATCTTCTGCAATTGCGGTATTAATATTTGTTGCAAGTACACATTCAAATAGAAAAAAATTAAAAAATTCTCTAATTAATCTTTTGCATGGTGTTTCTAGTTTTAATATTAATCAATAATCATCGGTATAAGCTATTTTTTTAATCAATAATCATCAGGATAAGCTATTTTTTAATCAATAATCATCAGGATATAATCTTTACTGCTACTCGCTTCAATAATCATCAGGATGTTATTTTTTTAATCGATGTTCATAACAATATATAATAAGTACAAAAATTAATAATACATTTATATAAAATCTTACCACAATCAAAGATATCTTCTTTATTCGGATTTTTTTGTGTACTTTTGCGTTTTCGATTGTAGGTTTCTGCAATTAAAATAAAATAAAATTTAAACATTAGTATAGATTTATTTGGATAATAAGTAATAAAAAAATCTTAAAAAAGAAATATTAATCTTACTTTTTATCTCCTTTTTCTTCTGGGTATCTACTTCATTGATCATTTTTGAATACTTTAGTATGAAATGAGTCTTTCAATATTTTGATTTTGAAATTGAATGGCTTATGTTTTCTTCTGGGTTTTCTAAAATGGTTGGATTTTATTATTTGATTAAACCAATAATGTTAATTTTGTATATTTTATGTGTTAACTGAACAGTCGCTTGGGCCATTGGGCTTTTAATATACATTGGGTCACTGGGCTTGTTAAACACGTTGTTTCTTAACCATAATAAAAACTTTCACATGTGAATCATGCTTGTTTTTGAATGAAAATGAAAACAAATATATACCTATTAATATACTTCAAACATATATCTGTTAATATACAAAAACATATATCGTTTTGTTACAATAAAAGACACACATACATCACATAACACGCGTAGACAAGCTACTGCTATCATATAATATGCATGATTTAAAATGCTAACGTTACATATATCTGTTAATATACTTCAAACATTAGAGATATGTGTCTGTCAGTTTCAATTGAGAATACTTTCAAAGTCAGAATATAATATCTTTTAAATCTATGCTTTTTAAAATTTGCCCATCTTTCTTTAGCAACAACATAAGATGAAGGATACCATTCCATCTGTGTATACCTTCTTTCGGAAAGTACATTAACTTAAAATAAAACTTTTTTACTTTGCAAAACAAAAATAAACTTTAACATAGTTGTTCATTGTGTTCTCTGACAAAATTAAATATTCTATTCCATCCTACAGATTTTAAAAACAACATTTAAAATTAAGTTAAAAGTACACATAGAGTAAACATAAAATAAATTGTTAAAAATGTATTCAAAATTTAATATTTACAGAAATGCTTCTTGCAATACTAACTATAAGCTGAAGCAATACGTTCATTACGGTTTCTAATTGCAGTTTCAACTAAAATATTAAGTAAATTTCCACAATCGGGTTCATTGTGGCATGTGTCGGCCATCTTCCTGAAACGATTACTTTTAACATTAACTTTCGACATCAAAATTTTTGTAGCCATCCTGTTTCTCAATATATGCATTTGTGAATAGGGTTTTCCTATCATAAATGCATTCTTCAATTTTTCAACATCATTGATAAAGCAATCCATAGTTTCCATAATCACAATTCCGCAGTCTGTATGATTAATCTTTTTCCCAACATCCAATTTAACCACTTGCAACTTTGCTTTTTTAAGTTTTGCATAACTTGAATGGTTTATTGATTCAAGATAATCAATAAGAACAGAATGCTGTAAAAATAAGAATTATCATCAGCTTTTTTATTAACTTTTTTTTATTAATTTATTATTTAAAACTTACCAAGGCTTTGGCTATGAGGTGGTTTGTATCATCACAATGAATTTCATCACATTTGTTTTCAATCAATAAGAACCTTCCAAACTCCAGGTCTAAACAAACAAGATAGAAATGTTTAGTAAAGCATATTGGGAAAAACACCTGCATACAAAGTATTAAATCATATGAGTAACATTTTTAAGTAATATTTATATGTATGTTTATTTATATTTCTCTTAGTTATGCTTGAACTTACACATTCAATATTTTTAAGATTCATTAATGCTTCGTTGTTTTTAACTTCGTCCCTGAGTTTTTTTTCAAAAATTTTAACTCTCATTCTTGCGTCTATCTTAATATCCATGAAGTCTCTATCCTGCATATGCAAGAATGAATAACATCAATTATAATCTAAAAATTTTCATCAGTATATTTTTATAATCAAGTTTGAATGTTAATAATCTTACCATAAATCCAGTTTTGAAGCAATATTTTTTTTGTGTTTAATACTATTTAACAACTCGGACCATGGATCTATGACTTCATAATGAACCAACAAACCTGTCGCCAAGCTTTCCATTACCAATGCTAATACCTTCACTCCAGTTTTTGTCTCAAATATAACTTTGCTGTTTAAATTCAAATCATTTTAAATAATTAATCATGTTATCCAATAAAAAAATTTCACATTTAAAAAACAAATACATGTATTTTACCTTGGTTTTAAAATCATTGCAAATAGTGTATTTCCGATAAGAATTTCATCATCTTGAAGTTCGTCTGTAGGATTTATTGGTATAAGCTCATACTTTGATTTGTAAATCTTTCCCTTATAATCAGAATCAGTATCTTCTGTTACATTTCTATCTCCACCAAAGTCTTTCTCTTCATCCTCTGAATCAGAATCTTCTATGTTTATGATTTCTGGTGTATCATTTTGTTTCTCCGTATTCTATTTAATATTAGGAAAATATGTTTAAAATCATCCAAGAATTCAATGTATTGAATTATATAAGGGTTAAAGCCATAAATTACCAACGAACTTTACTTTTTTTCTCGATATTACAAATAATGAACATAAAATACTAATCTTACCATTGTACTTTATATATGTTTCTAATATTACCAGCAACTTTCGGTAACCGTTTTTAATAGGTCAAATGTCAAGTTTAACCGACACGTCACGTTGGTTAGCCGGTTTATACCATTTTTTTTATTTTTAATATACACGTAGATATCCACCGGTGCAATCCACTCACTTATTTATCACCTTATCCACACACACACACAATCTACGAAATCCATTATCCACACACACACACAGAAAATTTTCCCCCAAATCGTAATGAACCCTAATTTGTACACCCAAATTTCAATCAAGTAATTGCTTCAATTAAATCACATCATGACGAAAGGTATCCTTAATTATTGATTATATGTTGTTTTATTTTGGTTTAAACATGTTTTTCTACATGATTGCTAACGTTATTTGTCTTATTTTTAGGGAAATATAAAGGGCAGTATCAGGGGAAGCACAAGACTTTTACCATTAACCTAAAACATGACGGTATTTTCGATCCATATCCCTTTTCTTATCGCGATGGTGATGAAAAGCAGTTAAATGAATGGGACTTTGAAGGTATGTCATATGCTGATTTCTTCGAGCTTATGAGAAAGTTAGTGCATTCCCCTATTTATGGCTTGTATTATTGCAAAGTGGGTTTAACAATTAAACAAGGGTTATGTTCATTAGAAAATGATGAGGATTTGCAAGAGTTTATGAGGGTTGGGTATGAAAGCAAATGGGTAGTGGATTTATATACAGAGCATTTAGGGTATAATGCAATGGACTTTAAGGTTCAGAAAGATGTAACTTATGATGATCCGGACTCTAGTGATGCTTACTGTTCTAGTGATGATGAAGATTTAGAATATGTAGATTATTATCATGAAAGGGAACAGAATGTAGTGATTAAGAACATAAGTACCAATGACCCATTTCTGACTAAGTTGTGTAGTAACCAGGGTCATTTTAGTGGGTTTATGCATGAAAACATCCCTGCTAGTGAGCATATAAATGTTGAAGACCCTGAATTCCATAACTTAGACCCTAAAAACAAGGTTGAAAGGGGTATTGCTTATCCGAGGCACAATCCCTTACAACCTTGGAATGAAATGCAGCCCATCTTAGGCATGAAATTTGACCATCCAGAACAGTTGAAGCTTTGTTTAGCTAACTATGGGGTTGCTGGGGGGTATCAATTGTGGTTTGAAAAGAATGATTGGAGACAATTGTTAGCTTACTGTGGTAGAGATGTGGCAGCGGGTAGGTGTGCTAGTCATTTGAACACCAAGTCAAAAGCCAAAAAAGAGTTATTCCCTGATGCTAATGTTGATCAAAGTAAGTGCAAGAAAACAAAGAAAAAACCAGTTGAAAAGAAGAAAAAACAAAAGGCAAGTAAGAAGAACCCATTTGGTGAAGGTACTAGCTCACCTGTTTGGACTAAATCCAAGATAGCTAAAGATAAGAAACTAGTGGTTTCTTCCAAAACTGTCTCACCTGTTTGGACTAAATCCAAGATAGCTAATGATAAGAAACAAAAATCAAAATGTGGTTTTAGGTTATGGGCATCTTGGATGGGGATAGAAAACTCTTTCCAAATCAAGTCATTAAAAGCTGAACATAGGTGTGTTAGAAACTACAATCTTGGTTCATTAGTGACCTATAAATGGATAGCACACCACTATGCAAAGGAAATTATTGATGACCCTTTCATTCATTTGTTGAAAATGAAGGCTTCAATTAGGGAAAAGTTTAAGATTAATGTTAGCCTAGGACAATGCAAGAGAGCCAAGCAGAGAGCTTTATTTGACTTTGAAGGGGGGTTGATTGATCATTATGGGAGGTTGTGGGACTATCAACATGCTCTTTTAGACACAAATCCAGGTTCAACTTGTGTAGTAGATGAGGAGGCAACAGAACATGGTAATACATACTTTTTAAGAATGTATGTTTGTTTTAAGGGGGTTGCAGATGTTTGGAAAGCAGGTTGTAGAAGGGTAATTGGTTTAGATGGCTGCTTTCTAAAACACACTTGTAGGGGAGAGTTTCTCACAGCTATTGGCAGAGATGCTAATAACCAGATGTACCCGATTGCTTGGGCAGTAGTCAAGGTGGAAAATTATTTGAATTGGGCTTGGTTTTTATCTCTGTTACATGAAGATTTGCAGTTAGGACATGGGAATGGAATAACAGTAATATCTGACTCACACAAGGTACTTGTTTCCTTCATCTTTTCCTTATAATTTTTTCACTTGGTTTCACTTGTTACTCATATAAAGCTTTTCCTTATACAGGGTTTGCTAGATGCTGTGTCTGATTGGCTACCCAATGCTGAACACAGGAAATGTACCAGACATGTTTTTGCAAACTTCAAAAGAAAGTTTAGCGGTGTGCACTTACAAAGGCTGTTTTGGAGTGCAGCTTCAACAACTGTGGAACAACACTTCTACAACAAGATGGATCAATTGAAAAGAGTAAATGAAGAGGCATATAACTATCTTGTGCAGAGGAATCCCAACACATGGTGTAGAGCCTTTTTTGACTTAAATTCCAAATGTCCTTCATTTGAAAATGGTATAGCAGAAAGTTTCAATAGAGCTATACTTGTTCAAAGAACAAAGTCCATCATCACTATGCTGGAGGACATCAGACTGTATGTCATGCAAAGACTAGTTCATATGCATCACAAAGCAATGAACTTGGAAGACACAATCACACCTTCTGTGAAGAAAAGATTATCACTTTTAATAGACGAACAAAGGTGAATAACCATTTTTATTACTTCCATTACTATTAGTAGGATTGTATCTAAAAGTTTTCTTTTACAAATATAGGTTATGGACAGTGGCACAAAGTGGTTTTCAGGAGCTTGAAGTTAGGAGGGGTGATGAAAGTTATGGTGTAAACATCCATCTCAAGAAGTGTATGTATAGGTTGTGGGAGTTATCAGGTATTCCCTGTTACAGCCAACAGAAATGGTTTGAGGCTTACCAGTTTAATATTGAACCTATATATGGTAGTAACATATGGAAAAGGGTACACAAGCAACCTCTCTTGCCACCCATTGTGAAAAGGATGCCTGGAAGGCCAAAGAAACAAAGGGTGAAGGCTGTTGGTGAAAACAATGGTACACAGGTAAGTAGGGTTGGAAGACAAATGACATGTACTAATTGTTATGAGAAAGGACATAACAAGAGGGGCTGTGATAAAGATCTTGTACCAAAACCACCAACAGTTAAGAAACCAGCTGGTAGAAGAAGAGAAGAGGAGTATAGTCATTTTGCATCTAACAGAGGTGGTGGAAGAGGTTCTAGGGGAAGAGGTGGGAGAGGTGAGGCAAGTGGTGGTAGAGGTGAGGCAATTGGTGGGAGAGGTGAGGCAATTGGTGGGAGAGGTGAGGAAAGTGGTGGGAGAGGTGAGGCAACTGGTGGGAGAGGTGAGACAAGTGGTGGAAGAGGTGAGGCAGCAAGTGGTGGAAAAGGTGAGGCAGCAAGTGGTGGTGAGGCAAGTGGTGGCAGAGGTGAGACAGCAAGTGGAATAGGTGAGCCTATGGGTGTTGGAAGTGGTGCTGGAAGGGGTGCTAGAAGGAGGGGAAGAGGTAGGGGTGTTGGAAGGGGTGTTGGAAGGGGTGCTGGAAGGGGTGCCGGAAGGAGGGGAAGAGGTAGGGGAAGGGGTGGAAGAGGTAAGGGCATGAATCTAATTGATGAATAGGTAAACTCTTTTGTAAGCTTTTTTTGATAGGTAGGGCATGAACAGGTAAACTCTTTTGTAAGTTTGTGTTGATCTTATCGTTTTTGTAGGAAATGACTGAGGCTGATATTAGGGAATGTATGGAGCACGAGTATATGGAAAATTTGCTATTAGAAGAAGAAGAAAAGATGGATGCTGCTGCAAAAGCTATGCAAGATGAGTTTGATGCAGAAGCTTTGAGAATGACTCTTGAGGAAGAAGCAAGATCTCAGAAACGAGATGAAGATTGGATTAGAGAAGAAGAAAGGTTTGAGCTGGGCCAACCATGGTACATTAGTGATGCGATGACACCAGATAAAAGTGTGAGTACTAACCTCCAAAGTGTGAATGCAAATGTGCAAACACAAGAGTCTGTTGTAGTCATGGATACCACTCCAAAGGCTGTAGGCAATGGATCTGATAATACTGCAACACCAGTACCTCCAAAAATGACCAGGGGTAGGAAAAGAAAGCAACCTGAACCAAGTGCAAGTGAATCACTACCATTCAGGATTTATCACAAAAACAGGGGGAGATCTGAGAGGATCTACAAGCAGCAGCTAAAGAAGAACACTGGATTTGGACCAAATGGAGAAGGATCAACACCAGAATCTGCTTTTTCTGTTTAATTAGTTGTCTGTAATATTTAAGTATCCTATATTGTGGCATTTGTCTACACAAACAAGTGTTTTGTTATGGGTGTATGTGCAGCATGTGATGGCATGTGGTTTATTTTGTTTTGGAACCAAAAAACATGGGGCTTGTCCCCCACCTTCACATGCCTACTGGCTTTAATGTCAAGACTATTTTATTTATATTCACTTGTCTTCAGTTATTTCTCTTCACTTGTATTCAGTTGCCTGCAATTAGTATAGACTACAAATACAGTTGGTATTGTCTAAGTTTTTAGTCTTGGTTCCAATGACTGCAAATGACATGGGCATGCTTTTAGTGTTGGTACAATGACTGTAAATGACTTGAGCCTTTTTTTTAGTCTTGGTACCAATGACATGGCCATGCTTTTAGTGTTGGTAACAATTAGATATACTAGAAAAGCCTCTTATTCATTAGAACCATCAACATGTTACATCAAAATAGAGTACTAGTTCATAGATTATGCATACAATACAGATACATGGCTATAGAGTACTAGTTCATTCCTAGAAACATCATCACAACAACCACCAAAAGCACAAAAGTTGTTGACTTCCAAAAAGTCAAACGGGTCTGAGCATGGTTTAGGTCATCATGTAGATCCAGTATCCTTTCTTCACGGGTATTCTCAATCTGAAGAGCATTCCATTGATTAGCATTGAGGAGATAATACATCTCATTCAATTGTTGACGGTACCAATCATCCACTTCAACATCAAACCAATCCCAAAAACCACACTTGATTGTATTGTGTTTTTGGATCAAAAATATTACATAATCAATACCATTGCAAAATTAAAATACATTTAGATTATAGGGTACTCACATATCGATTGGGACACACAATGAAGCGTCTTGCCGGGTTAGATGGTTTCCAAGAAGTTAAAACCATAACAGGAAGGTTACATTCACAAGTTAATGAAGAAGGACGCCTTCGGATCGAATGAGAAGATGAGGAAGATGATGCCATTAATTATTTTGATTTGATTATAACCCTAACCCTAATTGAAGTTGTGTAAAAGGGGATAAAAGAAGTGATATAAAAGGGGAGGAGAAAAATGACCCGTTACAATATAACGGTGATAAAAAAACCCAACTAGTGGGAATCTGACATGTAAAAGTCAATATAAGTCAACGCCACGTCGGCAAAAATTATGACGTGGAATTTAATATTTTTACGTTGCTAATAATAGCCTGTTCCAACAAGTTTCAATGGTTAGGTTAGTATTTTATGTTCATTATTTGTAATATCGATAAAAAAAGTAAAGTTCGTTGGTAATTTATGGCTTTAACCCATTATATAATAAAAAAGTTTGTTATTATATAATAATTACCTCATCTGGCATCAAAATATTTAATGGATGACGGTGACAAACATTATACACAACAATAGCAAGCGTATTAGATTCTTCATCTTCTTTTTGCAATGATGTAGAACTCAGTTCTTTTGTATCATTCTTCTGCAAATTTTTATCTACATGATCCTCGTTTGCTTCATTTTTTCCCCTTCATGTTTGCCTTCAATATTTTTATATTTTGTGAATTTTTAAGAATTATTAACCATTTAACTGTTAATTTGAAACAAATATTGTCAAATAAAAATATTATTAAAATATTACCGACCTTTATCTTCCGCTTTGTTTTCAATATTCTCCATGTCTTTAGATTCTTCTTCCATATTATCTGATTCCTTATTAACTTTATCTTTCTCTTGAACTACATCTGTCTCAACAACATTCTTGTTAACTTTACCATCATCATACGTATCGTCATTTTCCTCATCATTTTTCATAGAATCAGAATCCTTATCTCTTTGTTCTTCTTTCCCTTCATTCCCTATTTGATTCTTCTCTCCAAAAACTTCTAAAAACTTTTTTTGATAGTTTTTAAGCTCCTCATTATCTGGAAATTTCGAAATTCCTTCATTTAAAGTTGAATGTACATTCCTTATCTCTTGGGTCATGTTGAAATAGCTTTTTTCAATCATTTGAACGTAGACCTGATAATTATTATTTACTCAATAAGTTCCATAACAATGCATAGATACTTTTTACATATAAAGCAAATGCTAAGATAAATAACTTTTTCAAATTTAGTAATCTCTGAAGTACCATGATCTTTTAGTCTTTCACATGTGAAAACAAATAAATAAATATATATCATTAGTACCGAAAAGCTTACCTCTGCTTGTATATCATATTTTTAAGGATCTTCAAGGATTTCTAGCTTTCCAAACGCTCCGTACATTTCATGTTCAATTTTATCTCTGTAATTTAACATTGGTTGTTTCCATACCTTAATTGTTGGTCTTTCAGCTAAGACTTTACGTTCATCAAATTTTGTCCAAGTGAGGAATAGAAGCTTCAAAACAAGATTATATTAATTCAATATTAGTATTCAACTAAATTGAAGAAACAAGAGTATATAAATTTCTAAAACGGAAAACACTTAAAATCATTAAAGTGATTGGCCCTGCGTAGTAACTATTAGGATTTTTTTCCATTTTTCTGTGCTTGTAATCAAACATTCAATAATGAAACTGCACCAGTCAACTTTTTCAACTTGGACGTCAACATTTATTCGTTTTAAAATCTTCATTATACAAACTCCACTGCTTTCACACATGCCCATACAATTTGCAAAAAGCATTAAGAAATTCATCTTGAAAAGCTCGCCAGCATCGTCTGTAGACAGTATAACATCCTTGATGTCGTTCGGTCGTATATCACTCTTAGTAAACTGAGATTTCCATTTTTTAATGAAAGGGTCATCTGATTTTCTTGCTGGTAATGAATCTATTGAAATCCCCCGAGTGGAATTCCATGTATGTCTTGGACTACTTTCAGAGTGATGTTAATCACACCATTCTCCAAGTTAAGAATTTTTTTTGAGTATCTAGGTTTTGTATGACATACAAACCTAGTCTACCAGGTAGCTGGAATATTGGCATGTTTATCATACTTTCAAATCCCATTTTTTCCAACACATTCCTTCCTCTCTAGGCTAAGATCACTCATTGCAGTGTGAAAAGATTTTATTGTTGCTCTTAAACGAATGCTTTCTTTACATTTTTCTCATCTTCACATATTGAATTATCTTCTTCATCAACTTTTTTTTTCTTGTACCGTCACTTTTTTTATCAACAGATAAACAACTTTTTTCCTTGTTATGATTATACTCTTCATCAACATCTCTTTTTTTCCTTTTTGAACTACAGGGTTCTTGTTCGTTGGATTCATTTCTTTTTCCAGCATTTTTTTGAATTAACTATATCAATATTATGTTTCAACGGACATTTTAATACAGTAACATAGTTATAAAACATTTCATAATTTTCACATGTGAAAATACTAATTTCATATAAAAAACATCTTTATTACTTGAACAAACTATCATTTAATAACTCAATTAATCATTAATTATTTATCTAAGTATGATTATGACATTTATCATTAAATGTAATCATTTTTTATATTGCAAAAACCCAAAAATATTTCAGCTACATAACTACAATTAATTATTTAAAATCATTTAAAATCATTACAATTTAACTACAGTATACTACATCTGTTTAAACATATATTAAAAAATCCATATACAATACTACATTTAAAGAGATAATATGCTGTTTAATTTATAAACTAACAAAAGAAATAAAAAAAATTAAATCCATAATATTAGAACCAAATTAATTATAAATTAAAATAAATCTAAAAGAATTAAACAACAAAAATTTTAATCAATCTTACTTCCACTCCGTCTTAATTTGTGATTATCTTCTTCTTCCATCTGAAATATTCATTTAGAAATCTTCAAATTGGGGGTTAGAAATCTTCAGTTGATGTAATAAGATGGTATAATATTAATGGCGATGATAACATGAAATGTTTTTTAGTGAAGGTAATGTTCAGTGTTTAGATCATTTTGTTTTGACTTTTTGCTTATACAATTGAATGCTTTATGTTTTTTTTACTAAAGTGATGTTAGGTGAGTAAATTTTTAGTTGTACAAAATATTTATATCTATCACTTAATTTTTTTTATCATTTTATTTAAAAAAAATATTTTAAATAACATGAAAATCAATTTATTTGACATGTCAAAGTGTCAATCACATTATTAAAGTTAATGCTGTAAATGAGCTGAGATTTTATCAAGCTATTTAGGCTCGATATCAAGCTCAACTCGTTTTGAGCTTAGGTTTTATCGATCTCAATGCCAAGCTCAAACCCAAATCATATAATGTTTTGATCTTCAGCTTTTGATAGCTCAACCTAAATAAATTATCTAACGTTGATTAAGTGAACAATTTTAAGGTTAATAAATTTTTTTCTATAAAAGTAAATCAACGTTTTTATTTAAATATTAACTTTATTCAAAAAAATATTAAATAATTTATTGATAATTGTTATCATAGTTTTTTAAAATCATAGAATATTAAATAACTTATTGATAGTTGTTATTAGAATTTGTTAAAAATATAGAATATTAAATAAATTATTGATAGTCGTTTCATATAAAAAATTTTAATCTTTTCAAGCTAATCTGCAGCTTTGCTCGACTAATTAACAGTTAAATTTCGACAAGGTATCGAGTTCACCCATAATAAAAATTACCTCATTTAAATGTCAACCAGATTATTTCAATTATATAAAATTTAGATATTTTCACATGTGAAAGTATCATTCATTTATTCCCTGGTTTAACCATAACAAGTACAATCTGATAGTTCATATTAAAATCTACATAGAAAACAAGTTTTCAGACACAAAATAAGATTTTATTACATAATTGGTCATTATGGTGAGAACTTCATGTAATCTTCATGCTAGCTTGTAGTTTAATATATAAAATCTATGTTTCCTTCATCTGAGCACGCGTCTTCATAGTTTTTTTTGTCCGCCCAGTGTTCACATTTTTTGATGTAGTTGATGTAGCATGTTTAGAACTCGAATTCTTCATCTTTTTTGAAACTTGAATGTCAGATTTAGATGCATCTTCTCGATTTTTCCTCTCACTTCTCTTTAACCTTCTAACTAGAACATGCTCCTTAAGAATATCTTTATTTTTATTTTTTTCATCATTATTTTCTGCTTCATCATTTTCTGCATCATCATTTGGTTTTCTAAATTGTTAGATACTCCATATGTTTTAATTGTATTGATTTATAATTTCAATCAAATATATATAAAATAATTTTGAGAATTTATCTTACCTTTATTATTGAATTTGCAGTTGTATTATTTTTGCAATTGCATAACTTGATGCATCCTTTGACGTTTTTGCAGAATTCTGAATCTGATTAGCTTCATTATTAGATTCATTATAATCATCATTGACATCGTCATCGGCATGATCATAATCATCATTCACATTCTTGTCATTACCATCTTTTTCAATCTGTGAAACAAAAGCATCTTGACTCATTTGTAAATTCCTTGCACTCCTTCTAAGATTTTTACCAGGAACATGCTTCTTATTAGCCTCATTAGTTATTTTCTCTTCATTATCTGCAAGATTATTTTTATTTTTAAATTATGATGTTTAAAACATTATATCATAAGCAATATATCAGAAGCAGTCACAGAATGAGATGTTTTAAAAGTATCAACAGTTGTGTAACCTTCATTCACTGCTAATAAGTGTGAAAACACTTATCCTTTTACCACTTATTTCCAATAATAACAAGACCAAAACGTGTGATTTATGTCGTAAAAGTCGGAATTATGCGTGGTTTGTGTTTTTATTGTGTTTTAGGACCAAAATATGGAAAAGGAAGAAAACACGGGCTTTCACGGGCTTTTATTGAAGAAAACGGGAAAAGACGAAGTCAAAAGATCAAGAGTGCAAAAAGAACGGAAGTCCAAGGCCTATTCTGAAGATTTATCGAAGAAAAAGTCAAAAGACGGAAGTTTAACGAAGTCGAAGAACTTAAGTCTAATAGAAGAAGAAAATTAAAAGACAAGTTCAAATCCCGAGACGACAAAGTCGAAGAATTAAAGTCGAGTCGAGAAGAAAGCAAGAAAGAAGATGCAACACATGCACTCCTTCCACCTTCCCTATAAATATCCTCCTAATAGTCATTAGGAGGGGAGTTAGAGTTTTTAGCTAATTTTTCACTTTTTAGTTTTCTCTAGTTTTAGAAAGAGAAAGTCTTAAACTTTCTCTCACTAAATTTCATCTTTTTCTTAATCTTTCAAGATTAAACACTTTGTATTGCTTATTCGTATTAATCAAGTTCTATTTTAAGCTTTTATTTCTTAATCTCATTCTACTTTTCTTTGATTTAAGATTGATTTTGGTGCGATTTTCAATAGATCCGTGTTGTTCTTAATGATTTCGTGCTTAAAAAGTTAATCTTTTGATCATTTTATAAGTTTTCATTTGATTAAGCTTTAAGACTTTTGTGCTTATTGGCTTATATTTATGATTAGCTTATTTTTCTTATTAAAAGGTTTTATTAAAAAGTTTATGTTTTTATTGTTTAATCTAAAAAGTTGTTTGATTTCGAGTTAGATAAGTTGATTAAAGTGCTTATTTGATTCGGTTAAGTATTTGGATTGATAAGTTTCGGGTATTAGCTTATAACTTTAGCTTATTACCTAGCTTTTCCGATTTCCACAATTTTAGGAAAGGGTTCAAAACCTCTTTCCTATTGGTCCCTTTTCCGTGCAGCAACAAACTCCCCTTTCCGATCGAGGCTTTCCGATCAGCCACCCCTCTTTCCGATTGAGTCCAATCGGAAAAGGGTTTTGATTTTCCGACGGGATCCCACTTTAGTATTCCGATTGGTGTATTTTCTGCGTATTCCGATTTGAATTGTAATCTAAGTATTCCGATTTGCCCTTCTTTTGATTATTCCGATTGGTGCTCGTCCCTTGTTATTCCGATTGGTTAACTTTGCACTTTATTCTGATTGGTTGGATATTCCGATTGATCCTTTGTGTCCACATTCCGATTGGGTGTTTTAGCTATATTCCGACCACCAGATCGGAATACATTCCGATCTGGGCCTCTTTTGGCTTGTTTTGGTTTCTTTCGATCTTACTTTCTTATAGTACTTTTTATTTTCAGAAAATTTTCCAAGTGTTAGTTTTATTTAGTGTGTTAGTACTTTTCCATTTTACCTTTAAGTTTATATGCATTTATTTTCACTTGTCATTCAGAATTAATCTTTTAACTTCCCTTTTACTCATCGACACTTTAATTACTTGCTAATAGTTTAAAACAAATCAACCAAACCATTCTCTTGATTCACCAAAAGACGATTGAGTCGCACTTAAGACCGGTTTTCAATTCGAAAAGATTCGGACGATAAGATTTTATACTAGGGTAAAACCAAGTATTAAATGGCGCCGCTGCCGGCTCTTTTCGTTAAGATAAACGGTTTCTAGTGAGAGACGCATTGAATTTTGGGATCCGTTCTTTGAACGTTATTTTCATTGCTATAAAAATTTTCAAAAATCCATAAAAATATAAAAATTCTTCAAAAATACAAAAACATTATAAAATCATTCAAAGCAATTCTTTTCAAAAGGTTTTGCACCAAAAAGATTATAGATATTCTCTTTGTGTATATTTTTCTTCTGCAGGTGTATGCGTACTAGATCTTCCAACTATTCTGAGCCCGAGACTCTTGAAGACTTAGATATGGCTGGTGTTAATAACAACAATAATCACCCACCTCAACAAAATTTGAATAACAACAACAACAACAACAACAACAATGTCCTTCTACCTGATTTACGAACCATGGAAGAATTGTGTCAACCCACCATGAACGGACGCGGAGGCCCGATTGCGCCGATGCAAATCACGGCTCAAGAGTTTTCGTTGAAGCATCACATGATCCAACAAGTGAAAACTAATCCATTCGCCGGAATGCCTAATGATGATGCCAACAAACACCTCGACAAATTCATTACTATCACTCAAAGCATGAAGTCCCCCGGTGTTTCTATGGATGACCTTCGCCTCCAACTTTTTCCACACTCGCTTTCTCACCATGCCGAAAAATGGTTTGACCGTCTTCCTAAGAATTCTATTCATACGTGGAATGACATGACTCAACGCTTTTTATTGCGCTACTTTCCCCCATCCATGGTCACTAGCCTTCATAACCAAATCAGTGGATTTATGCAAGAGAATGATGAATCGCTTTTCGATGCTTGGGAACGCTACAATGATTTGATCGACCGCTGTCCTAATCACAATATGCTCCCCGTCACTCTCATTGACACCTTTTACAATGGTCTCACCTTTCGTGATCGTGACACGATCAATGCCGCCGCCGGTGCTACTTTTATGAAAAGGAGACCGGAGGAGTGTCGAGAGTTGATTGAAAACATGACTACTCACCACAAGAATTGGGATTCTTCCGCATCCTCAAGATCTAATCAGAGAGTCAATGTTTCATCTACTTCTACCACCACCAACTCGTCTGTTTTGGAACGTGCTATTCTTGATATTAACAAAAGTCTCCAAATTTTGACTTCTAACCAAACTCAACAAGCTAAAGCCGTTGCTATTTCTTGTGACACATGTGGTGGTCCTCATTCCTACAATGAGTGTCCTTCTACTCACGGCAATTATTCTGAAGACGTTAACGCAGCATATGGTACTTATCCCACGGGAGGCTATCAAGCTCGCCCTCAAGGAGACCGTAACTTGCTAAGTTATCGCTCCAACAATTATCTTGCTCCTCCTGGTTTCCCTCCTGCAAACCAATCCCAACCTCGTGCAAACAATCAGTATCAATCCCAAAGAAACCCATACCCAACTCAAGGAAATTCTCAAGCTTACCAGGCTCCACCTCTCAATCAACCGATGGTAGTGAATCCAGATGTCGAGACATTTATGAAGACCAATCGGGAGTTGGTGACGAATCTTCAGAGTCAGGTCCGCAACTTGAAGGGAGAAATGGAAAAACAAGGGAACGATATTCGAGCCGAGTTAAGGAATGATATGGCCAAACACAGTGATGCAATTAATGCAAACATGCAAAACTCTTTTAACAATCAAGCTCTTCACCTTCGTGATATGATTGGTTCGCTCATCCAAAGTAATCAACCCTCTTCTTCGGGTACTCTTCCGAGTAATACCGTTGCGAATCCAAGAGGGGAGATGAAAGCAATCACCACTCGTAGTGGAAAAGGTTATATGGAACCCGAGCTTCCTACACCTCCACCCGTGATTGTGACCAAGGAAAAAGAGCAACTTTCCTCACCTTCTTCACCTTCTATCCCCATTTCCCCACCACCCGTGGTTGTGAGTGATCCTATTCCCTTAAAGCCTTCTTCTTCATCCAATATACCTTATCCTTCAAGGTTGAGGAAAGAGAAGCAAAAGAGCAAGGATGATATTCAGGTTTCAAACTTTCTAAAAATGTTTAAACAATTGAATTTTAACATCTCCTTTGCCGAGGCTCTCGCTCACATGCCCAAATACGCTAAGATGTTTAAAGATCTTTTAAGTGATAAGGAAAAGCTTCTTGACATTGCTCAGACCCACCTTAATGAGAATTGCTCCGCAGTGCTCTTAAGGCAATTGCCCACCAAACTTGGTGATCCGGGTCGCTTCTTGATTCCTTGCAATTTCTCGGGAGTAGAGAATTGCATGGCCCTAGCCGATCTAGGTGCTAGTATAAACTTAATGCCTTTAAGTGTTTGGAAGAAATTATCTCTCCCCGAGCTAGTCCCCACGAAAATGACTTTGGAATTAGCCAACCGTACGGTTGCTTATCCAGTGGGGATAGCCGAAGATGTCTTTGTTGGCGTTGACAAATTCACCTTCCCGGCGGATTTTGTCGTCGTTGACTACGAGATGGATCCCCGTGTTCCATTAATCGTTGAACGTCCCTTCCTGAGGACCGGTCGCACTCTTATTGATGTAGCCGCAGGCGAAATAATCATGAGAGTTGGTGACGATAAACTTGTCTTCAACATGGGTAAGATTTCTAAGCAACCTTATTCGTATGAGAGTGTTAATGCTATTGATGTTCTCGATGAGGCTTGTGAAGAACATTTTCATGATGCTTGCAAAAGTACTCTTTCTTCTCTACCCAATGTTGAGACCGTTGCCTCAATTGCTCCAGCATTGACTCCTTTCGGAGAAAGTGACTTGGATGATTTCGAAGCTAGCTTGGGTCCTCTCGATATTAAGTATGATAATTTGTCCACCAATTGGGATGAAGACATTAGTACTATTGAGAGACTTCTCAATGAGGACCCGTTTTCTCCTCCTGCTCCTAAAGAGGTGACTAATGATGATCCATCGTTAGTTTCACCATCTATTGAGAATCCTCCCACTCTTGAGCTTAAGGACCTACCTCCTCATCTTGAGTACGTTTTTCTGGAAGACGACGAGAAGCTACCGGTCATCATCGCAAAGGATCTGAAAGAAGACGAAAAAGCCCGACTTATCGCCGTGTTGAAGAAGCATAAACGCGCTATCGCTTGGAAAATCTCCGACATCCGTGGAATTGATCCTCACTTCTGCACACATAAAATTCTCATGGAGGACGACTTTAAGCCCACAATTCAAAGTCAACGAAGGGTGAATCCCAAAATACATGAAGTCATCAAAAAAGAGGTTATCAAACTTCTTGATGCGGGTATGATTTACCCTATTTCGAATTCACCATGGGTTAGTCCAGTCCATTGTGTGCCTAAGAAAGGCGGAATCACCATTGTGCCCAATGCAAACAACGAGTTAATTCCTACCCGTCTCGTTACTGGGTGGAGAGTTTGTATAGACTACCGCAAACTCAATGATGCCACGAGAAAGGATCATTTCCCTCTACCTTTTATGGACCAAATGCTTGAACGTTTAGCGGGTAATGAATATTACTGCTTTCTTGATGGTTTCTCGGGTTATTTTCAAATACCCATCGATCCCCAAGATCAAGAGAAGACAACATTCACTTGTCCCTATGGCACATTTGCTTATAAAAGAATGCCTTTTGGCTTATGCAATGCCCCCGGGACTTTCCAAAGGTGCATGTTGGCCTTCTTCCATGACATGGTTGAGCAAACCATGGAAGTCTTCATGGATGATTTCTCGGTCTTTGGGGATTCCTTCTCTTCTTGCCTTGCCAATTTGGAACGTATGCTTAAGCGGTGCGAAGACACTCGCCTTGTTCTGAATTGGGAAAAATGCCATTTTATGGTAAAAGAAGGCATTGTGCTAGGACACAAAATCTCTAAAGCCGGTCTTGAAGTCGACCGTGCTAAAGTAGATGTCATAGCCAAATTACCTCCACCTTCAACCGTGAAGGGTGTGAGAAGTTTTTTGGGTCATGCGGGCTTCTATCGTAGATTCATTCAGGATTTCTCTAAAATCGCTCGCCCGATGACCCACCTCTTGGAAAAAGATACTCCTTTTATCTTTTCTAAAGAGTGTCTCGAAGCCTTCAATCTTCTTAAGGATAAGCTAACTAAGGCACCGGTCTTGGTTACCCCAAATTGGGAGCTGCCTTTTGAATTGATGTGCGATGCTAGCGACTTTGCAATTGGTGCGATTTTGGGCCAACGAGTGAATAAACACTTCCAACCAATCCACTATGCTAGCAAAACAATGACAGGGGCTCAATTGCATTATACGACAACCGAAAAAGAGCTTTTAGCTGTTGTCTATGCTTTTGAGAAATTTCGCCCCTATCTTGTTTTATCCACCACCATCGTATACACGGACCATTCCGCGTTGAAGTACTTGATGACTAAGAACGATTCTAAGCCAAGACTTCTTCGCTGGGATTTACTCCTTCAAGAATTCAACATTGAAATTCGTGACAAAAAGGGTGCTGAAAACCTGGCCGCGGATCATCTGAGTCGACTTGAGGATCCATATCAAGGGGATCATCCGAACAAAGAGATCAATGACTCTTTTCCCCTTGAGACCTTAATGTCTATAAATCTCAATCTTGATGGCACCCCGTGGTTTGCGGACATTGCAAACTACTTAGCGGGTGGTATTCTCATCCAAGGGTTAACATCCCAACAAAAGAAGAAGTTCTTGAACGATGTTAAGACTTACTTTTGGGATGACCCTTATCTATTCAAACAGTGTGCTGATCTGATTATTCGTCGATGTGTTGACGGACCGGCAGCTTTCGATATCCTCCAAGCTTGCCAAAAAGGACCTACCGGTGGTCACTTTGGTCCCAACTACACCGCTAAGAAAGTGTTTGATTCAGGATTCTACTGGCCCACAATTTATCGTGACGCTCACGAAATGGTTAAGCATTGTGATGCTTGCCAACGTCAAGGCAAGATCACACATAAGGATGAGATGCCTCAAACTTTCATACAGGAATGTGAAATCTTTGACGTATGGGGCATCGACTTTATGGGGCCATTTCCATCATCCAAAGGGAACAAGTACATCCTCGTCGCTGTCGACTACGTCTCTAAATGGGTTGAAGCTAAGGCTCTTCCTACGAATGATGCGAGGGTGGTTGTGAACTTTTTGAAGCAGCTTTTCGCTCGATTTGGCGTTCCTCGTGCTATCATCAGTGACCGCGGGACTCATTTTTGCAACAATCAATTTGCAAGAGTCATGGCAAAGTATGGTGTCACTCACCGTCTTTCCACCGCCTATCATCCCCAAACCAATGGGCAAGCTGAGATTTCCAATCGTGGCTTGAAGAGAATTTTGGAGCGTACTGTGGGAGAGCATCGTGCCGCGTGGGCCGATAAGTTAGATGATGCTCTGTGGGCTTTCCGTACTGCTTACAAGACCACGATCGGTTGTACACCTTATCGTCTTGTGTACGGGAAAGCCTGCCACCTACCCATCGAGCTGGAACATAAGGCGCACTGGGCCTTGAAGTGGGCTAACTTCGACATCATCAAAGCCGGTGATCATCGCAAGGTTCAACTCAACGAGCTAAATGAACTGAGGAATGAAGCTTATGAGAACTTGCTGATCTACAAGGAGAAGACGAAGATGATCCACGATGCTAAAATCAAGAACCGAGAGTTCCACGTTGGTGATCAAGTCTTACTTTTTAACTTTCGGTTGAAGATCTTCTCTGGCAAGTTGAAGAGCCGCTGGACTGGTCCATTCACCGTCGCCAAAGTCTTTCCGTATGGGACCATTGAGCTTTCTCACCCGAATGGGCCCAATTTCAAGGTGAATGGCCAGCGTTTGAAGCTGTACTTTGGTGAGGACATCTCTCAGGAGATGATTCCATCCCTCACCACGTTCCCCATGAACTAAAATTGGGTCGAGTCAGGCTCATGACTCGGTGAACAAAAACAAGCGCTTCTCGGGAGGCAACCCGTGTTCTATCCTTTACTGCTTTCATAATAAGTGTAGGGGGAGCCCCGCATATGTTTGTTGTCTTGTTTCTTGTGCTGTGCAGGGATTTAAGCTTCAGAGAGCATCTTGATGACTTTTGACGAACCGTGATACCGTGTTCCCATCTTCCCGGTTCTATCCTAAACTCTTGTGATTCAATATTTCATATTCTATATGTTCACATTGAATTCACTTTAGTTGTCCTTTCCTTAGAAAGATTTAAACAAAGTGCACAATATCCTAAGTGTAGGGGAGTTTACTCCCACATGCTTAAACATTGAGGACAATGTTTATCTCAAGTGTAGGGGGGACTTCTATCGAAGTAAGTGGTCTTTTCCATGAATTTGCCTCATTTCAACCGGAAAATTTGATTTTTCGACATTTTTCAAAATTTTTAATCTATTTTGGCCTAGTTGTATAGTTGTATTTGCCTTTGTTATGTTTCCTTTGCTAGAATAGTTTTTCAATAAAGTGGTTTTTAGATTTTTCCTAGTCGTGAATATTTTGACTCGACCCGAGTTTACTTGTCTAAGTTTATTCTAGCTAGTATCCTTAACGTGTTTAAGTCAAGTTTTGCTAGGCTTTTATATAAGGAGCTATAAAACGCGAAAGTCTTAACTCTCACGGGTTAAGAACAATAACTTTTCGCAAGTTCCTATAATTGATCCTAGAGAGTCGTTTATCAAGGGAACTTTAAAACGCGATTTCTAAACTTGAAAAAGTCTAAGAATTTGCAAGATCCTATAGGCGACTCGAAAACCCAAAACTTTGATTTAATAGGCTAAGCATCCACGAGTCTCATTCCTTGAGATTTTAAACTGTGGAGAACGAGAGATGATAGAGTCAATTATAAGTTCGGTATTCTTTCGTGAATTTATGTGAGTTAATTATGAGCCTATTCTCCCTCCGCTTGTTAATAAATTAATCTGCTAATAAATAAGGTTGTACGATTTAAAAGGTTACTTAGCTTCTAGCCCCAGATCGTTTAAAAGTTGCTCGGTAATGACGAGAGTTCATAGCCAAGGCATAACTTATGAAGCGGGGCGCGAAGATTGGCGAGTCCGAAAAGGCCCTAACAAGGCATGAGGGCTACATTTTGTTGCTAAAGATCCAAAAGTGATGTGAAGAATCATTTATCGAAAATCAATATGAAGGATCGAGACACACGACGAAAAGCAAGAACTCCCCAAAAGTCATGGAGAAGTCTATCCGAAAAGACCCTAACAAGGTATGAGGATAAATAGATCCAAGTCCTAAAAGGAAGCGGATCGTTGTATATCAAAGTCCAAAATAAAGATTGGAGAAAAATGAAGAAGTCGTGGTCCAAAGATGAAGAATCTCTCAAAAACTTCAAGTGAAGAAATTCCTATTATGAAGAGAAGACCATAATTTCAAGAACGTCTCTCGAAGATTCGAAGTATGAAGTCGCTGCCAAATATCGGCCCGAGAAAGGTCTCAAATCGCGAACCAAGTTATGCCAAGATATGAACTTTTTGATATCCCGAGAAGCAGTTTTAAAAGATTTGGTCCTTTAGCTAACTATTGATTAAATCGTTCACCTTATTTTCGGACTAAATAACTATCGAAATAAGTCAAACAATGCATCCTCGTGATCATTCAAGACAAAAATAAAATATAAGAGATACACCTAGGAATAAGGGAGTCTAAGTGAATAATTGGCCCACATGAGTTCGTGATAGTTTGCTAACTTATAATAACAATGATCTCGTTTTTAAGCTTGGTATGGGGAACGTGAAACTTGAGGATGATAAACGTTCATGGCCGCCAAAACCCAATGTAAGTTTTTAATTTCTTTACTTATTTCTATCTTTTATGTTTAGTATTTAATAAAGGCCAAGGTGGGTTATTTATGATGGAAAATGTAAACCGTGCTTTAAAATTAATGCATTGCATGAGGGCATTGCAATGGTCAAGTGTAGGGGATTTAATAAGTGTGAAAACACTTATCCTTTTACCACTTATTTCCAATAATAACAAGACCAAAACGTGTGATTTATGTCGTAAAAGTCGGAATTATGCGTGGTTTGTGTTTTTATTGTGTTTTAGGACCAAAATATGGAAAATGAAGAAAACACGGGCTTTCACGGGCTTTTATTGAAGAAAACGGGAAAAGACGAAATCAAAAGATCAAGAGTGCAAAAAGAACGGAAGTCCAAGGCCTATTCTGAAGATTTATCGAAGAAAAAGTCAAAAGACGGAAGTTTAACGAAGTCGAAGAACTTAAGTCTAATAGAAGAAGAAAACTAAAAGACAAATTCAAATCCCGAGACGACAAAGTCGAAGAATTAAAGTCGAGTCGAGAAGAAAGCAAGAAAGAAGATGCAACACATGCACTCCTTCCACCTTCCCTATAAATATCCTCCTAATAGTCATTAGGAGGGGAGTTAGAGTTTTTAGCTAATTTTTCACTTTTTAGTTTTCTCTAGTTTTAGAGAGAGAAAGTCTTAAACTTTCTCTCACTAAATTTCATCTTTTTCTTAATCTTTCAAGATTAAACACTTTGTATTGCTTATTTTTATTAATCAAGTTCTATTTTAAGCTTTTATTTCTTAATCTCATTCTACTTTTCTTTGATTTAAGATTGATTTTGGTGCGATTTTCAATAGATCCGTGTTGTTCTTAATGATTTCGTGCTTAAAAAGTTAATCTTTTGATCATTTTATAAGTTTTCATTTGATTAAGCTTTAAGACTTTTGTGCTTATTGGCTTATTTTTATGATTAGCTTATTTTTCTTATTAAAAGGTTTTATTAAAAAGTTTATGTTTTTATTGTTTAATCTAAAAAGTTGTTTGATTTCGAGTTAGATAAGTTGATTAAAGTGCTTATTTGATTCGGTTAAGTATTTGGATTGATAAGTTTCGGGTATTAGCTTATAACTTTAGCTTATTACCTAGCTTTTCCGATTTCCACAATTTTAGGAAAGGGTTCAAAACCCCTTTCCGATTGGTCCCTTTTCCGTGCAGCAACAAACTCCCCTTTCCGATCGAGGCTTTCCGATCAGCCACCCCTCTTTCCGATTGAGTCCAATCGGAAAAGGGTTTTGACTTTCCGACGGGATCCCACTTTAGTATTCCGATTGGTGGATTTTCTGCGTATTCCGATTTGAATTGTAATCTAAGTATTCCGATTTGCCCTTCTTTTGATTTTCCGATTGGTGCTCGTCCCTTGTTATTCCGATTGGTTAACTTTGCACTTTATTCCGATTGGTTGGATATTCCGATTGATCCTTTGTGTCCACATTCCGATTGGGTGTTTTAGCTATATTCCGACCACCAGATCGGAATACATTCCGATCTGGGCCTCTTTTGACTTGTTTTGGTTTCTTTCGATCTTACTTTCTTATAGTACTTTTTATTTTCAGAAAATTTTCCAAGTGTTAGTTTTATTTAGTGTGTTAGTACTTTTCCATTTTACCTTTAAGTTTATATGCATTTATTTTCACTCGTCATTCAGAATTAATCTTTTAACGTCCCTTTTACTCATCGACACTTTAATTACTTGCTAATAGTTTAAAACAAATCAACCAAACCATTCTCTTGATTCACCAAAAGACGATTGAGTCGCACTTAAGACCGGTTTTCAATTCGAAAAGATTCGGACGATAAGATTTTATACTAGGGTAAAACCAAGTATTAACTGCATTAGAAGCATTCACTGCATTACCATCGTTCACAGAACCATCATTCTTCTTAGCATTACGCCTTCTCTTATACACAACTTTACTTTTTTCTATTTTTTTTTCTCTACCTCGCTTCTTGGCATTATCATCCGCACATCCATTTTTATTTTGAAATTCTGAATCAATGTCTGAAATCATATAAAATTTATTATATTAAAAATAATATATAATTAAAATAGTTTTATTGTGTCATGATTTCTAACCTGTGTCTTTTGGAGATTCATGACAAACATTATCAGCGTCATTTCTTTCAAAATTTGTTACATTCAAAATAATGGAATGTTCTGCATCCCCAGCTTTTTTTGATGAAACATACCATTAAAAATTTCTTCAAACTCCTTTAGCTTGTTATCATCAGGAAACATTGAGATTGACTCAGTTATCAATTCCTTCAACTTCTTTTTTTCATCATCTAGAATGAATAGCCTTGCTCCTATGTTGTCTTTCATATACTGCATCTATTTTAAAAAAAACAAAAAAAATTAGAATTATAATTCATAAATATCAAATGAATAAATAATTTTAATATAGTTTCATTATTTTAAAACAAGAGACTAACATCTTTATCATATGGTTGTTCTTTGAATGATTGATCATCAATAGGAAGCAATGCAAGATTTCTAAATCCACCATTTTCCAACTCAAACTCCTCTTTGTCTTTCATAAGATCAGATGTCCAGGTTGACACTGCAGGTTTTGACCGCAGCACACATACTTCATCACATTTTGTGGAATGCAAGTATATAAGCTATCAAAGAAACATTTGATAAATATAATTAATCATATAATTCATCACTTTTTTTGCAATAACTAAATTGATTTATATAAACTTGATCATACCATGAGTAGGGTAACAGATCCACAAAAATAATTTTTTGGCTTCTTTGTTTCTTTCAGACATTTCCACACAAAAGTGCTCCAATCAAGTTTCTTTATGTCAGTATCTTCACTTATGAAACTTAGTATATCTAAATTCGACCCTCCATCTTCTTTAGAGGCACACATAACGTTGAAAAATACAACTAGGAAATTCAGCTTAAATATGATTTCGGATTCATCAGATTTTTTTATCATTTCAGATACTCTTTTTGATGTAACATTTTTTTTGAATTGATCTCCCCGTATATTCTTGAGCTCATCATTCTGTACTGTATCAACAACATTTCCACCTAAAGGTAGTCCTAGAACTTCTTTGACCAATTCAGGAGTTACTTTAATTGAACCATTTTTCAACCTAATTTCCATTGTAGATTGGTTGAAATTCAATATAATGTACTAAGATAATGTCGAAGGAATGTAATGGATATTCATACCGATGAGATACCCAAATCCCATACTAACTAAAGCATTTTTTGAGAGTTACTTAAAAACCTTAGAGAATCATATAGCGGGTGTGGAGATGATCTTGTCCGTACAGACATCATGTATAAAACTGCACAATTGTACAAACAATTAGTTTTTTCCGAAATTATATTTATTGAAATTGAAACTATATTTCAACTAATTGATTATTTAGAACCAAATAAATTAACATAATATTAAACATTTTTTAATTTTGGTTATTATGATTGAAGCATTTATTTAAAAGTATCAAAAGAAATTCTCATTTTAAAGATAGTTAGTTGAATATGGGGGGTGTTTGTTTTATCTTAAATAGTGGGCTTATAAGCTTATTAGCTTATATAAGCTTATAAGCCAAAACCAAGTGTTTGGTTAAGCTTATATAAGTGGGCTTATAAGCTTATATAAGTAGGTTTTGGTAAGCCAAAAATTTGTGGCTTATGTAGGCTTATATAAAAATATTTCATAAAAAGACTTTTATACCCTTATTTAATAACTACTATCCTTTTTATTTTTATGTATTTTTTTGTCATTTTACCATATTAGTTATATAAGCTAAACCAAACACTTATCAAAGGCTTATAAGCTTATTATATAAAAGCCATAATTTGCTTATATAATATAAGCCTAAGCCCACTCATAAGCTTAACCAAACACCCTCTATACTTGCTTATATACTTAATTCCTTCTTCTTTTCACATGTGCAAATATAAAACTGTATTAATGAAATATTTTATTTATTAAAACTATTAATCTTATCAAACTTAATAACTCAATAAATCATTATTTAATGGTCTAAAATTATTACTACATTTATCGATTACACAGCAAAAAATTTAAATCTATATTTACTTATATCAGATAATTTATACTCCTTATTCTAGAAATAGTTATACATAAATTATAATCTAACTATCTAATTACAAAAAAAAATTAAAAATATTTAGTAAGTAACATATTTTTAAAGATATCTCAATTCAATAATCTATTAATAAATCTATGATTCAATTTCATCATTAATAAGGAACATAAATCATATTAGTTTGATTAATGCATACCTTTTTTATAACGTTTGTTGATTTTTGATCAGATATATCAGCTAGAAATGTGTTCCGATCTAGATTTCTTGTGTAACGTTTTCTCTGTGTGTGTGGAAAGTGAATTGACTTTTCTTTTTTTTTGGTAAATGTTTGTTTTTTATTGTGACGGAGATAATAGACCATATTTTTTGGGTTTATGTTATTTAAGTTCAAACTTTAGGCCCAAACTTTAATTACTGGATATTTCAAAATGACATTCAGACCCAATCTTGTCTTTTTAGTGAAACAATTTTTCACTAATGGCCTAGTATACCTAGTTGTTATGGTTATTAATCTAACCATATTTTTCTAAATAAATATATAAATTGGTGATTAATCTATTTAATGATTTAATAAAATAAAACAGAAAATGAAATAGTAAAAAACACTATCATTTAATTTTTGTAACAATTTTCACATGTGAAAAATTATAAATCTTTAATATTTTGCTTCTATAAAGTAAAAAATATTTAAATATTTAATGATTATATTCACATTTGAATAATATATAAGTTATTTTTACAAACAAATTTATAAATTTTTGTTTCAATTGTCTTGATTGTAATCTAATTAAAGCTATATAATATTTTTTCACATGTGAAAAAATTTAAATGCTAAAACAACTATTACCTATTTGGATGACAGTAGAACAAATTTATAAAGAAGTTATAATTCTTTATATTAAATTCACGAACTACGAAATATTATAATATTTAATTAGTACTTTCACATGTGAACAGTTGAAATCTTCATATTTTATAAACTTCAAATTAAAAATATATAAAATATAATTGTGTTTTAAATATATAAACTAGGAAATAAGCATAAGAAACAAAAATTAAAAACAATTATAAGAAATTAAATCATTCAAATATAAAGTTTTAAACAAACATAACAAATACCATAAGATTTAAACAAACATAACAAACATAAAGTTTTAAACAAACTTAACAAGCATAACAAACATAAGAAATCTAAATCAAATAAAAACAACTTAAACAGAATCGTCATGATCATCAACAATACCAACACCATCATCTTCCTCATCAGCAATAGCAGTATCATCATCATCTACCCCGTCAAAAGGTTCATTCTCTAAAAAGCCAACCAACCCCTTCATCTTCTCAATCTTATCAAACAGCCTCTCCTTCTTTGTTCACATTTGAATAACATATTTAGAATATTCAGAAGAGCTCCTTTTGCCACCCAACTCATCGATCAACTTAGATGATGTACTAATTCGGTCTTCAACAACATAAATTTTTTTTCGTAGAAAACTTGCCACTTCATTCTCTTCTTGAATTTCTTTGTTGAAGAAAGAGTTAAAAACATCTTCAACCTCTTTCTCACCAGTAATTTTAAAAAGTTCATCGAGAGTTGGAGTAAAAGATTTTGATTTTTTCGATTCAGATTCAGTTGAAACAGGTTTTCGTTTAAAATAATTTGAAGAAGCCATTTTTATTTGTGTGAAAATGATTTTTTGCTTTGGATATGAAAACAATTTTTGGAAGTGGATGTACAAATAATGTGTCAGTTGATTTTATAGCAGAAATTATGAGCGGTTATAAGTGCTTAACCATGGTTAAGTATGTGAAAAGGTAGCGGTTAGGTTTATGCCTTGGAAACCGTTTTTCCTTTTTCCATGGTATAGTATGTGACGGTTAATATTTTTCATTTCTAGTTAAAAAATTATTATAAAATTTAAATTACTTTTTCACATGTGAAAGATTTTTAAAAAGAAGAAATTTTTTTTTATTTTAATCTATAAAATTTAGTTAATGATATTTTGTATTATATATTATCGTCTTAAGAATATATCATTAAATTATTTAATTAAAAAAACATATTTGAAATCAAGTCTTAATCTCTTTTTAACAAGTTTCAAACACATTGTAATTTATATTTTTCACATGTGCATATTTTAATAAAAAAATATATTTTCAATAATGATTACAAACTGTTATTTCAAATAGTAAAGGGCAACCAAATAGTGACCAAACTACAACCAAGTTAAATGATAGGACAACCATAGTAACTTATAATAATGTATATAATCTTTAAATAAATTATAAGTAGTATTATGAAAATAAAAAATTTAATTATATTAAGAGAAGATGAATCGAAGTGGAAGATCAAAAGGTTATTTTAAAAAAATATTTCACAGTTAACAAGAAACTTGAGTGTCCAGAATTATCTTTAAATAATCTATTTCAAAACTCACAAACTTAAAAACTCATAATCTCACAATCTCCCAATCTCCTAATAACACAAACTCATTCTCAACAATGAATAACCAAAAATCAAAAACAATGAACAACTCAATTCCAGCTCTTATCTATGACATAATATACAAAATTTTGATTTGTATTCCAGTTGAATGCTTGTTAATGTTCAAGTTTGTATCCAAAGAATGGTTGTCAATGATATCTGACAAAGATTTCATTAAACAGCATGCTGAAAAGGCAAAATACAAGCATGCTATTATTAGAAATCTTGAAGGTGTATACAATATTGTTCTTGATGATTCTATATTGTTTAAGATGGATGAAAAGATGGAAATCAGGCATAATCCATTTTATGCTGATGACTATCTCAGGGTGGTGGGTTCATGTAACGGATTGGTCTGTATTTTAAATGATTCAGGTCTTTATATTTTAAACCCAAGTACACATAAATGTAGAAAGGTACATGGTTGTTTTCATTATGAACATACTTATTAAGTAAGGATTGGTTTTGGTTATGCCACAAATTATGATTATAAAGTTGTTTGTATAAATGCAAAAACTAATAAAGCTACCATTTACTCTTTAAATAATGGATATTGGAAGGATATAGAAAAAGATTTTCCATCTGATTATGATTTCAAAAATGATGGTTTTTATTTTAAGGGTTCTGTTTATTGGTTAATTGGATCTGTTAATATTCCAAAGTCATGGAAGCTAATTTCATTTGATTTAGAAAAAAGAAACCTATTCTGATATTATGCAGCCTGTTTATCTTCAACATGAGAAAACTTTGGAATTTGGTCTTTTGGGGGAATGGTTGTGCATAATATCCAACTATGATAAAGAAAGTGTCGTAGATATATGGATTCTTAAAGACTGTTGGACAAAGCTGACTACCATAACATATCCTGGTCAGGAGCCAAATCGCAATGCTACATCAAGGTATAAAATCATATTTTCCATATTTAATAAAACTAATTATTGAAAATTAGATTTCATACTTAGTCTTTAAATCTTATATTGTTTTTTGCTCTATTTTATACAGTGATTGGACAAGATTCTGTGATCCTTTATGGATTTCAGCTGATGGAAAACTTCTTTTGAAGTTTGGGTATAGTCTTGTGTCCTATGATTCCATTAAAAACAATCTCGAAATATTTGATGAACCTTCAAAATACCTAACAGTATTAATCTTTGCTGAAAGTTTAGTTTCTCCATTTGGGAACGGGCTACATTGAAAATTTAGGACATGAATGAAGAATCGAAGGCTATGATTTTGTGTTTTGTGCTGGTGTCTTGTATTATGTTTTGCTAAACAATATATATCCATGTATTATGTTTTGCTATATAATATATTTTGTTTTGGTTCTATATTAAGGAAATAAATTTTTATGTCTATTTTAATTTTTAGTGTTATAGTTTTACAATTTTTCACATGTAAAAATATATTATTCTGTTTAAAAATTGGGTAATTTGGAATCAAAAATAGCCGTTAGGTAACTCATAAACAACACAATATATCATAATATTGTGTTTATACTGTCTTATTGTATATAACTCTTTAATTGCAATCCTTGATTGAATCATTTTCATTTTTATTATCTTCTACAATTGCAGTATTTTTATTATCTTCTGCAATTGCAGTTTTTTTGTTATCTTCTGCAATTGTAGTATTATCTTTTGCATGGTGTTTCTAGTTTTATGAAAGTACACATTCAAATAGAAAAATACATACACTATAATTAGAATTCATTGAGCTTGTATAAACTAAATAAAATTACAAGCAATGACATAAACCTATCAGTCTACACATGCCTAAGACACAACTACTAACATAAGTTATTAATCTTGATTGAATCATTTTCATTTTTATTATCTTCTGCAATTGCAGTATTTTTTTTATCTTCTACAATTACAGTATTATCTTTTGCATGGTGTTTCTAGTTTTACGAAAGTACACATTCAAATAGCAAAATACATACACTATAATTAGAATTCTTTGAGCTTGTATAAACTAAATAAAATTACAAGCAATGACATAAACCTATCAGTCTACACATACCTAAGACACAACTACTAACATAAGTTATTAATCTAGGTTCTGCAATAAAAGGACTACTATCATCATCATTATCTTTAAACATTCTTTGTTTCATTCTTAAGGATATATTCCCAAGTTTTCCAATTTGTTATACCTAGAACAGCACATTTGATACAAACAGGGCTTAAACCAATTTTTTGGCTTCCTTTCCAATCAAACAAACATATTTTCCTTTAATTTTCTTACAACTGTATTACTTCATTCTCCTACAGCCTTTTCCTTATGACTTGAATCTGCTTGTGATGTAGGCCTTGTATAAGAAAATGACTCTTCACTATTAGTACTTATGTCATGACTGCTAGTATCATTGTCATCAGATTGGTTTTTTTTATTAGCCATAAGTTCATTCATATCATCATCACTCCTAGTATCATTAGTAACAATTATACCTAATAAAAATTTATTGTTAATATACAAATTAAATCAAACAAAACATAATAAAAAACGAAAAAAAATCTATTCAATAAAGAAACGGATTCATTTTCATTTATACATAATCATGCAGATTCTTAAACCGAATGTATATAAGTCAATTTTATAGAAATCCAAAAACTTATAGAAAGAATCCCAATAATATTCGACTAATAACTTTGAAAATAAAGAATTGCACATACGAATTTACTTTTTGACTATGTGAACGCTTGTTTTTTAGCTGTATTTTTATTGTGCTATATTTTAGGGTTCTAACGATTTTGGGGGAAAATGAACGCTTTATATAAAATGGTTATAAAAGTTTGTTTACAGTACTAGGATATTGGTTTAATGTTGGTGGACTAGTTCTGTAAATCCAAAAATAGTAGTACCAATTACTTGGTCCCCTTATTTGGGCCATACATTTATTTTTTAGGCCCACAATTTTAGTTTTTTTTAAGTACAATTTTGTTTTTAATATAAATTTACTAATATGTAACTGTAGATTTTGAATTTCTTTTCTTTGTTTGATTGAATTCATGAAGTAATAAAAATAAAAATATAACAAAGTAATTAAATAGTATTTATTTAATTTTTGTAATATTGTTTTCACATGTGAAAAATATAGTAGAATAATATTTTTCTCTACTATTTTTAATGATTTATTTTTTAATTACAAATATTCCAAAAGTTATTAATGAATCTAATTTTAATTTTTTTTATATGATTGTAATATCATCATAAAATAAAACAAAGTCATTTTTATTCATATTCTAATTTTTTTCACATGTGAAAAACATAGTAGAATAATATTTTTTGTCTAGTATGTTTAATATATTAATTTATTTTTATATTTTTCTTTAATATCAATTGCCTTACCTTTTTTTCTAGTATTTTTATATAAAAAGAGTCTACTTAAAATAAAAAAGTAATTACATTAATAAAAAAAATAGCAAATTCCAAATTATTGTTAGAAAGATAATGGTTAATGGTTACTTTTTTCAAATCTTTTCAATTAAAGGTATGAATTTATATTATATAGCCAAAGAAGAGTAATTGAACAATGATTTTTTTATAAGCCTAAGCCCACAATAGCTTCACCCTCAAACAAACATACCCTAAGTTATTTAGATTTTGTCGACAAGTTACATAAATCCAAGAACTAGTAGCCCATTAGATAGAAAGGTAATTGGCTCAAACAGTTGTTATCTTTTTAACCAAGGTTCTAAATAGCGTAAGGCGTAGTGTGGCGGCAAGGCCAAGCCTCAAGCTTTTGCGGCTAAGCTGAAGCTTTTGCGTTTTTTAAGGCATGACTTAAGGCGGCACAAATACGGGTGGAAACAATCCGAGCCGAGCTCGAGCTCGCCAGGGCTCGAGCTCGGCTCGTTTAAGTTTACAAAGCTCGAGCTCGTGTTTGCCTCGTTTCGAGTCTTATCATTTAGGCTCGCGATCCTAAACGAGCTTTGTACGTAAAGCTCGGGCTCAAGCTCGTTTAATAAACGAGTTACAGCTTAAGCTCGAGCTCGGGTTTGAGCTCGTCTAGCTCAGCTCGTTTGAGCTTTTTACCGATCTGATTCCGAGCTTTTTACGAGCAGCTCAGCTCGTTTCCACCTCACCAACCACTTTTTGATTTTTATACTTTTATTTTAAACATATTACTCCTTTTTTTATTCTTCCTCTGTACTTATCACATCTCACCAACCACTTTTTCATTCTCTCTTTTTAACTTGATTTATTTTAGATCTGCTATTATCTTTGATATGGAATCACCTATCGACTTAGGTAACAACTATTTTTCCGTTTTACTTCTAATAAATATATTTTGATTCTTGTATAGTAATTTATATATATTATTTCTTATAGGAAGTTCAGATTCTGATCGAAGGATGAACAAATATAATTTTAGAAAGAGGATTCAAAAAAATCCTATAACAGGTAATTTTTATGTATTTAATTATTTTCTATATGTTTTTGTCAGTTATTTTTAGGCCAGATTTATATTCCAATTTATATTTAATATCAATTTGTTTATATTTTTACGGATTTAATTTTGTTTTAAACTTGTTAAAATTGAAGATTAATTATACTTTTGTGTTAATAATGAGTTTGTTCATATTTAAAACTAGCAGATCTATAATTTGTTGCATAACAGTAAGGCATAGATATTATCTTAGTATATTTTTTTTAGAATAACAATCTGTTGCAATATATCACGTTTCATGTATGAAGATGATACAAACAATATTTGCTTTATATTAATTGAATAAAATTGTTAAAACTTATTTCACATGTGAAAAATCTAGTTAATACTTTATTAGATTTTTTTGAATATGTCGATCATTAGACCTCTTTTTCTCTGTAATATAATTAAAATAATTAAACCTCTTTTCACAAGTAAAAATTCCTGGGGTATATTTCTTATTATTTCAATACATACGATTTTTGAATTTGTTTCTTAATATGAAGTTTTTTATATATGTTTAACCTATAATTGGATGAAATGTAAAAGGATTATATCTGTTGTGTTTTTTATATTTTTTGTATATTTTTGCTTGTATATTTTGTATATAAAAAAACTAACGAATATTTATATTTTAGAACAATAATATTTTTTGCTTCCATATGTGACTAATGAATTTTATTTTATATGTATTTTAGAAATATCATCAACCAGTTCCGAAAAGAGTCTAAAGATCAACAACATGATTAAGAAGAAACGTAATCAAGGTAAATCATTAAAACTTTATTCACAAGTTAAAATTCTGTATACTTGCCTTGCAAATATATATAAAAAAGTTTTTTCACTTGTGAAAATTCTTCTATCATACTTAAAATAATTAAACCTTTTTTATAATATATATATATATATATATATATATATATATATATATATATATATATATATATATATATATATATATATATATATATATATATATATATATATATATATATATATATATATATATATATATATATAAGTTTTTAATATTAACATATCTTTTTTGTAATTTTTTTTCTCAAGAAAAATTACAAAGTTCTTCCGCAAGGATGTTCGAAATATATCATCATTGAAAGCTAGTAGTATTATCTTACATTCTAGTATAAAGAAAAGAAAGAAATCATCCAAACAAGATAGCCAAAGGGAGTCAAAGAGAAGGTTTGTTAGCCGTGAGAAATTCTCTGATGCTAGGAAACTGTTAGATGAATTTATCTGGATTCGATAATTGGAGCAAATTCTGAAATTAGTTCCGTTGAAAGAGTTTCTCACGAGGATCAACTAGATATGGAGAATGCTCTTGGGGAACATTTTATTCGTGATAGAGATCATGATGGGAGTGAGACGATGCTCGACTGTATTGAAATTAAACTAAAGGTTACAAAGTTAAACGAAGATGATGAAGATGATAAAGTTAAACAAAAGAAGAAGAGGAAGGATAACGTAGAAGATGAATGACGCTCAATTAGAACTAGAGCTTCTCCATCAGTTTTGTTTAACTTAATGAAAAATTTATCGACATCTCAGATGAAAGATTTGATCGAAATTAGGTTTGGTTCCTTTATTCAAATGGCCCCAGACAAGATACCAGTTAAGATAGGTCATTTTGTAGTTTCTAATTTTGATCCAGTCTCAATGAAGTTGAAGCTGACCAATGGTGATATCTTGATTACAACTGAACTAGTTAACAGAGTTTTAGGTGTGCCTTTAGGGAAAACAAAATTGAAAGATATCAAGAAACTACCCAAGGATGATGTTACAACTTTAGAATGGTACAAACAATTTAGTTCTAGGAATCCAACTCCAACCAAAGTTTCTGATACAATAAAACAATCAGGGTTGGATGGAATTCTTTTCAAACTAAATTCCTTGTATTGGTTTCGAATGTTATGGGACTTTCCGGTAGAGGAGGGCAGTGTAGGCCAGGCAAGGCGATTGTCGGATACATAAATGAAAATACAAGGATTGAAAATATTAATTGGTGTATGTTTATTTGCGATTGCTTGAGAATGAGTAAAGAGAAGTGGATAAGTGAAGATCCAAACTGTTATTATTCCGGACCTCTAACAGCTCTTACGGTCAGTATTTTTTTTAACTTTTTCCTTCAAATTTTTGTCTTGTTATCATTTTTTCAAAACATTGATTTTGTAATTGTTTGAATAATTTTTTTTAGCTCATGTATCTGTACTCAACCAAATGTCCATCAATATCTGTCCCTCATGAAAAACCGGCAATTAAATTCTGGACTTCAGAGTTGATTAAATAAAGGGAAGCATATGAAATTTCCAATGGTGGATTTGGATTGCTTCATCTGTATTCCCCTGATTCCAGTGATGATGATGATATTTGTCAAACAGAGGTATCCATGGTTTTTTTTACAGTTGTTGATATGGTTTTAAGACTTTCACATGTGAAAAAAATATATGTTCACATATTTTGTTTGTATAACTATTTAAATTTATTGTTTAATATGGTTTTAAGATTTCACATGTGAAAAAAAATATATGTTTCACATATTTTTTTATTCTGAAACAGATCAACACTAAACTGGATAAGCTTGATCAGAAAGTAATCTTGCTGAATATACTACTTGAAGAAATTGGTTATGAGTTTTCAAAGGTTGTGGTTAATCATAGAGATAATAGAAGGTTGATAGAAATGAAAGCTAGATATAATGAGATCATTAGGAATACTGATCTTAGTGATTATCGATTCCAGGGTGTTAATAATGATGGAATTTTTTCGAGTGATGATGATGATATTATAAATAATTTTCATGTCGGGGAGTGCAGCAATTCAAAGGATGAGTTATTTGAGGAATTAGATGTTCCAGGTTTGGATAATGAAAAACAGGATGAAAGAGTTCAACAGTTAGACGAGGAATTAGATGTTCGAGGTTTGGGTAAAGAAAAACAAGATGAAAGAGTTCACCAGTTAGATGAGGAATTAAATGTTCGAGCTTTGGGTAAAAAAAAAAACAAGATAAAAGACTTTAACAGTTAGATGAGGAAGTATGTGTTCAAGTTTTGTGTAATGAAAAATACGAGGAAAGTCTTCAGCTAGCCCTTGTTAATGGAAACAATGAGCATCAATTTGTGAAAAATCTTCATGTTGCTGAGCTCAGCAATTCAAAAGAAGAATTAGATTTGGATTTAGGTGATGCAGTTTTTGAGAATGAACAACATGAAGAAAGACAACAGCTAGAACTTGTTACTGAAAAGAATGAGCCGGAAGTTGATAATGATAATGACATAGAATTAAGTGGTGTTGAAGAGATTGTAAATCCTGTAGAAGGTTTTAATGATTTTCAAGTTCCAGAATTGGAGAATAATATTAAAGCAGAGGATTTCAGCTTCAAAAATTGTTTACAACAAGGATTATTAAATCAAGCTGCCAAACCTAACGTCAAGATCAGTGGGCTTCGTAATCCATTTGCTATTTCGCTGAACGATATGCCTAGGCATAGTATACAAGATGCTCCAAGTTTTTCGCTCGGTATTGAGTTTGATGACATTCCAGAAAAGACTGTTAGTCCAAATATTGTAGATGTTTCTCCCGTTGATACTTTTAATTAAACACCAGGAAGTAGTCGATTTGGTTATCAGAAAGAAACACAAGTGATTGAGCAGAATATGAAATTTGAAACAATAAGAATCCAACCAAAACGGGATGTTGGAGTTGGGCTTCAAATGAGATCACCTTATCGAACAAGGCATGTCCCCCTTTCTTATTCACTGAGTCATCAAGAAACGTTGTGTGCCGATTCACTCTTCATGAGTACTAATGATGCAATGTAAGATAGTTTGTATTCAGTTTATTATTTTATTATTTTAGTAAAAAAGTTCGTATGTGAAAGTAATTTTTTGTTTGTTTTTCAGAGATTGCATATACGAGTCTAAAACAACTAAACTTTCTGAAATGAGATATGTTCTCGAATCACTTTCTCCAACACTTAGACTTGAAAAAGGTGTTATTGATGTATGGTCTGACATATTGAATTACATGGAGAAATATAAATCACCAGATTCTCTAGAAAGATATTTTTTTCAATCGAATATTGTAAGTTTTTTTTATATTCTTTGAAATTTAATTGATAGCACTTTATTTATTTTAAAATTATTATTTTTCAGTCAAGTTACTTGAAAATCGAAGACTATGTTCCACAAAAAAGTTGCTATGGCAATTTGAACATTGTATGAGGATTTCTGATTACTCCGACAAGATCGTCAAGACTAAAGATTTGAAGTTTGACCTGGTATAATTTTAATATCTTAAAGTATTATGTAGTTTTCGTATAAAGCGATTTAATCTTTGTATATTATTTTATGTAACTGAGTATATTTTTATTAAAATTTGTTACTAGGTGTTTTTTCTTGTATGCTGTTTTAAGGAACACTTCTTCTTAATGGTTTTCCATATGAAAACTGGAAAAGTTGTTATCATTGATAACGCTTCAATTGCTGACCAGGATTATGGTAGATATTACAGAGTTCCTCGAGCATTGGTGAGAAAAAAAACTTTTATGTTTTTCTTTAATAATTTTGGTAAAATTCTTTTTTCTTTTTTTTCTGTTTTTATTTTTTATTTGTTGCAGATTGAAACATTTGACAACTACTTATCCACTCACACTAGCAAACGTCCATTTGTTTTTCGGAATGTTCAACCTGAGATAATGAAGCTAAATTGGAGCACCTCGGAAAATGAGTTTGATAGCGGTGTTTTCTTAATGGCTCACATGGACCATTATAAGGGAGAAATTGATTCAAAATGGAATTTGAATTTCTGTAAAGAATCAAAAGAGCAAGACAGGCAACTCAAATTTTGAGGTTAGCTATTACTGTTTTTTAAATTCTTGCATTTGATGTTTTTTTAAGTTATTTTTTACCAACTTCTTATATAAGTTTTATTAAAATCATTTTTTATATTTTTCATTTCATTCAGAAAAAAATACGCTGCGGCAATCCTTTTGTCTGAAAATAACAAACTTAAAGACGATAATCTACAAAGTGCTTTAGCTGTTAACCATATTCAGAAGAGTATAAGAGATAGATTGATTGAAGAAGCTGCTGCTGCGAGGTATTGTGATTCAGACCAACTTGTTTCTAGGTGAGAAGCCATTGTGTTTTTATATTTTTATGATCTTTAGTTTTGGATATGAGTTTTATGAAAAAAATTATTAATTTTTTAAATATTTTTATTTTTTAAGGAAATAGCTTCCAGTGGATCATACGTCAAAGTCAAAGAAGATATCATGTAGAAGCACAGGCAAATGTGTCTATCCTCCAAAAAAAATATGAATCGTTACTGCAGAAAATGTGGAGGTTATGGACATGATTCTCGTCACTGTCCATTAAACAGAGAAAGAATCTTTTGAGTCACCTATTTTTTTTCAATGTTTTTTAATGATTGTTATTTTTGTGTTTTTATTTTCGTGTCTGCAAAAATGGTTATTGAAATAATTCTAAGCAGTTAACATTGAAGTGAGTAATTTCAGTTAATTGTTATATTTTTTTTCCTTAATAAAGTTTTTAACATGCAACAGAAAATATTTTCACATGTGAAAATTAAGGTTTTAATAACAAGATTTTACAATTAAATTTTTATGTGCCTACTTTACATGTGAAAAAAAATATTGATGTAAATAAAACAACAATCTTGCCCTTGAAGTATAATATATATCATACATTAGTATATTATTAATACTAAAAATGAGTTTTTTCACATGTGAATAAAAATTAATACTAAAAGTTTATATTGTTTTATATATTTCACATGTGAAAATAATGTTTTGAAAAAAACTCGCCAAAAACTATAAATGTCTAAGCAAGCATTTAACATGGTATTCAAAATTTCAATGTAAATAAAACAATAATCTTGCACTTCAACTACAATATATCATCTATTAGTTAATTATCAACTACAAACTGATTTTTTTCACATGTGAATAAAAATTAGTACTATAGGTACGTATTGCTTTATATATTTTGTTTATAAAAAAAATATTTTTTATTAATTTTATAGACTAAATAAAAAAACAAAATAATAACACATATTAAAAACTAACTAATCAAGCATTAAACATTCAACAGAGTAACTTTCACATGTGAAAAGAAACTTAGCAAACTGAACTGGGCAACAAAGTAATTAACAACCTGTAACAAAATATTTCACACGTGAAAAAAAAGTTTTATTAATTTTTATGAACTATGTATTCAGAGTACTATATCAATTATTCTCTATCTCTTCAGTATCATCTTCTATCCAGCTATTTTTATCATTCATCATCACTGTTAGTTTCACTGTACATTGTGGAATCACTATCTTGTCCAGTCTCTCTTCAGTATCATCTTCTGTCCAGCTATTTTTATCATTCATCATCACTGTCAGTTTCACTGTACACTGTGGAATCACTATCTTGTCCTGTCTCACCTTTTTCCACATTAACTTTGCAGTTTCTGGAGTCGTGTCTAACCATCTTGTTACATTTTTTACAGTTTCTTCTCTTCCTCTTGAAAAGATCCCTTGTCTTTTCTAATTCACTCTTGCTTCTCTGAAGACCTGAACCACTCCCTTTGTTTTTACAGTCTTCGGGGTTTCCAACATCGTTCATTCCTTCAGCTCGTTTTTCAACGCCAGAACATGGTTAAACATTTCTGTTTTACTTAATGGTTTAGATTTTGGATTTGCTTTTTCGACTCCAGTCTTTAGTTTCTTTATATTTTTAAGAAATTCATTTAATTGACCTTCATCTTTAACCAAAAGATTGAGGCAGAAATCTACTGCAGAATAAACTTCACTTGCAATCGTCATATATTTTTCTCCTTGCATATTCCAAGTTTGTTTCTTCTTTCTGATATCAGGTGGCAATATATTTCGAGACCATCTTCTTAGTATATACTCATCTGGGATGACATCAACACTCTTACCTTTCAACACACAGAATATATGTCTGCATAAGAATCCAAACCTTGCAAAATTCATGCAAGAGCATATAACCGATCCATCTGATTTGTCAAGTTTTACCTATATAATAAAAAAATATATCAACATCAATTTCTTGAATTTTAATATATTCTCCATCCTATTTTACTGAAGTATAATATCTTCATAAATCAAATTAATTTTTATAACACCATTATGATACTATCATTAAAATGTACGTTTGGATAGTAAAAATACCTTGAAGTGCAGTTCTTTCCTCGGTTTGTTCTTTGCATTTCGAATACTTGATTCTCCAAAATTATACTTCTTTCTTGAAGTACTTACCTTGATCTCCCTCATTTCTCTAATCCGCACAATTTCAATGTCATCATTCTCTTGGGTTTCTGATACTTGATGACAATGATAGACTGCACTATTTATCTCTTCTTGAATAAGGCTAAACATAGTTCTTGTATACTTGCCTTGAAGGTATCTTTCAATACCCAACTTTGTCTTGAATCTTATAGACTTTTGCATTGTTGAGTCATCCAGAAGCTCTTGTTTGTGTCTCTGTGTTTCCATTGATCCTTCAAAACTCATCATGAAGTGTATCAATGTTGATTGTCCTCTTGTGAAATGTGAGAAGAAAGAGTTTTCGCTCTCAGATCTTGATGTGGTTCTCATAAGTCCGCACAACTCTACATCTCTAAAATAAGCAAGTATCCATCGTGTTCTTATTTCATACATATCTGATAACCACTTATTATCTTCCAAATGATATTCTTCAATCAACACCCCCCATTTCTCCTCAAACTCTTCTGGCTCCAAGTATAAACTCCAAACAAGCTGATGAAGTCTTCTGCTAAAGTTACCATTATCTATAACTCCCTTGCAAATCTGTGTAAATATGAATCATGTTAACAAATACTGCAACAAAAACATTATACATTTCTTTTTCACATGTGAACATTATTGTATTTCACATTATTCATTGATTTTCACATGTGAACATTATCTATTTATGTATTTGTTTTTGCACATGTGAAAATACTTTTTAAACATTCACCTATTTTCATATTATACATTCTTTTTCACAGGTGAAACTTATTTGTTTGCATATATTAATAAATACCACAACAATAACATTATACATTGTTTTTCACATGTGAACATCATCCTTTTTTAAATTATACATTGATTTACACAATTAAAATTAATATTTTAACAATTGTTTTTCACATGTGAAATATCCTATGTAAACATTAATCTATTTCAAATTATACATTCTTTTTTAACAGGTCAACATTCTCTTTTTTCCACAGTAAGTTATAGTGTAATACTTTGTGTTTACCTTTAATGGAAGCTTGTTTGTAATATGCCACATGCATAGCCTATGAGTTTAGTGATGTAAAATAGCTTCAATCGCATTTTTCATCGCTGGATCTTGATCGGTAACAACAAGTCTTGGTTGCTTTTTAAAAGCTTTCAGGAAACAAGATAGCAACCATATATACGACTTTGTTGTTTCAGTTGAAAGCATTCCAGCACCAAATGTGACGCATTTTTGATGATTGTCAATCCCAGTGAATGGTACAAAGACCATGTTGTACCTATATTAAATAACAAATTATAGTTAGTTGTGTACCAATTTTGATTCAAGATTAAATACTTTAAGGATAACATATTTCATGTTGTAACTTTCACATGTGAAGATTCTATATTTTTTTAACAATCATTAATTTTTGTTAGTACTAAATAGGCATTAATGAATACAATCTTTAAAAGAAACAGATTTGATTCTTACTTATTTGTTCTGTATGTTGCATCGAAAGAAATTGTATCACCGAACTCTTTATAGTTGTATTTTGCCATCTCGTCAGCCCAAAACAGTGAAGTCAATAAATTGTTCTCTACCGCATACTCAGATGAAAAGTTATCCAAGTTCTTTTGCTTGTTTGTCATTTTATCAACCAACATCTGTGCGTCACTATCACCTATATGTGTGTTTGAATCTCTATGATAGTTTCTAAATTCAGTTGTTGTGGCAGTGACCGATTCATATCCACCATGGGCTGAAACATACAAATGATGTGCTTTTGTGGGTCCCAAGCTTGTACTGCCCATCTGTTGAATAAAAACCTGCTGACCGTGTGTCATCTGTTTCCGCTTCTTTGTAAGATTTTTGTAAGCTTTTGGAATAAAAGTATGGTTGTGTTCTTCTTCAAACTCATACAACTCATATGTCATGTGACTAGCATTTAACTTGAACTTAACTCTTGCCAAACAACCAGTTCTTATGATACTTGAAGCCCGAATCTGATTGTCACGTATTTCCTCGTTCATTGTATCTTTATTAACCCTTGCGGTAAACCTTGTTTGTTGCAAAGAAGATAGTTTCTTGATATTAAACCACTCCTTAGTTTTTCTTCGGTACCCCTCCTAACACTAAACCCTGAGTTTGCAACATAGTTCTCATACATATCGATGCACTTATCTAATGTTGCATATTCAGTCCCAATTTTTTGTTTATGACACTCATCGACTAGAGGTTTGTAAGTAAAGCTTCCATCTGCCTTCATTATTTCTTCACATATATCTATATCAGGTTCTTTAATATAATGCATGCCTGCATAAAATAATAGACAATTTTCAAATCATTATCAGAGTCTGACCCTAAGATTAAAAAAGACTCAGTTTCAATAACGAATTTTGAGTTCTTTAATTTATATGCATGCCCGCATAAAATAATGAAATACTCAGTTTCATTAAGCACATATAAGATTCTAACGTAAGAAACTAATTAATTTTGTTATTCAAACTCTTCAATTGTGCACGTATTTTCAATTCTGAAGTTATATTCTAAAATCTTCACTCATGTAGCTACTTTACGAAACCATAATGACTCTGATATAACTGGCCTATTTAGGGACTTGAATATTCCCTAATTATTCTGACGTGTTACATAACGCAAATATTGTATAATTGTTCGTTTTCTGCAATTTTTTCCATACCTCTGTGTAAATAACCCAATATTGATTCACATCCTAATTATTATTTTTCCTAAAATCTTCACGCCTGCAGATACTTCACGAAATCAATAATCAAAGCCTAATTATACTTTTTCCTAAAATCTTCACTTGTCCAAATACTTTACAAAACCAATAATCAGACACTAATTCTTATTTTTCCTAAAATCTTCACTTGCACAAATACTTTATGAAATCAATAATCAGTAGCCTAATTCTATTTTTCTTATCTCTTCACGCATGCAAATAGTTTACAAAATTAATAATCAGAGCCTAGTTATACTTTTTCCTAAAACCTTCACTCCTGTAGATACTTTACAGAATCAATAATCAAAGCCTAATTCTACTTCACTCGTACAAATACTTCATGAAATGAATAATCAGTAGCCTAATTCTATTTTTTCCTAAAACCTTCATGCGTGCAAATACTTAAAAAATCAATAATCAGAGCCTAATTCTACTTTTTCCTAGAACCTTCACTCGTGTAGATACTTTACAAAATCAATAATCAGAGCCTAATTCTTATTTTTCCTAAAATTTTCACTCGTGCAAATAATTTACGAAATCAATAATCAGTAGCCTAATTCTATTTTTCATATCTCTTCACGCGTGCAAATAGTTTACAAAATCAATAATCAGAGCCTAATTATACTTCTCCTAAAACCTTCACTCGTGCAGATACTTTACAAAATCAATAATCAAAGCTTAATTCTACTTCACTCGTGCAAATACTTTACAAAACCAATAATCAAAGACTAATTCTTATTTTCCTAAAATCTTCACTTTTACAAATACTTCATGAAATCAATAATCAGTAGCATAATTTTATTTTTCCTAAAACCTTCACGCGTGCAAATACTTTACAAAATCAATAATCAGAGCCTAATTCTACTTTTTTCTAGAACCTTCACTCGTGTAGATACTTTTCAAAATCAATAATAAGAGCCTAATTCTTATTTTTCCTAAAATCTTCACTCGTGCAAATACTTTACGAAATCAATAATCAGTAGCCTAATTCTATTTTTCTTATCTTTTCACGCATGCAAATAGTTTACAAAATCAATAATCAGAGCCTAATTATACTTTTTCCTAAAACCTTCACTCCTGCAGATACTTTACAAAATCAATAATCAAAGACTAATTCTTATTTTTCCTAAAATCTTCACTTGCACAAACACTTTATGAAATCGATAATCAGTAGCTTAATTCTATTTTTCTTATCTCTTCACGCGCGCAAATAGTTTACAAAATTAAGAAAAAAAATTCATGTTTAGTCCCTATCGTTTACACCAAACATCAAGTATGGTCCCTATCTCAAACTAAGTCCACAGATCGTCCCTATCGTTTACATTTTCGATCAAAAATCATCCCTATCTTGGATTGGCGTTAGTTTTGGCAGTTAAGTCAAATGAGGGGCAGGGTATTTTGGGGTTTTTACTTGTTTTGCATGCATTTATGTATCCACCCACCCATTTTTACAGACACACTATCACATCTCTCTCCCAAATCAAAACCTAGATCCAAATTAATTCCATCTTTTTTTTACTTTTGATACTATGTGTGTGTGATCTGGGTTAGACACGGCATAGACCCAACTAATGAAGCCTTGATGACTTTCTTGAAAACCCCAACACAAGACCAAAGGCTGGAAGGTCCAAAAACAAGGATTTGGATCAGGAGGAGAATACACCTTCAATGGATGTGAAGGCACCTGAAGTTTCCAGTGACTGCGATGCGAAGCCACAAAATCGAGCTGGAAAAATGGCAGTTGTTGCAAACGAGGATAAAAGTCCAGCTACCATAGATTCGTCTAGTGATTCAGATGTTAAGCGACAAAAACAAGCCAGGAAGAAGGCAGTCATTACCAAGGAGGTTAAACGTCCAGCAGCTACCGAAGATTCATCAGAAGATGATGAATCTGCTAGTGATTAAGATGTTAGGCCACCAAAAAAGCAGGGAAGAAGGCAGTCATTACAAAGAAGGTTAAACGTTCAACTACCAAAGACTCGTCAGAAGATGATGAAGCTCCTAGTGATTTAGATGAAGAACCTCCTCTAAAAACTAGCAAGAAAATGGAACCTGTTAATTCAGGGCCGAAGTCAAAACGATCGGGTAAGAAGGCAATTGTTACAAAGGAGGCTGAACTCCCAGCTACGATGAATTCGTCAGAAGATGATGGAGCTGCTAGTGATTCAGACGAAGAAGAACCTCCGCGAAAAGTTAGTAAGAAACTAGAACCTGCTAATTCAGGATCGAAGTCAACCGCCTTATATAGCTGCCAGCAGAAGCAATATTTCCGTAGATCTTATCACTTCACGTTAATACCAAGATCCCACCAAATCCCCTCAAAAATCACTTTAATAAAAAAACAAATCATGTTTAAGAATCCTCCCACCGATTCATAAAGAAAACAAATCCCACTTTAATCCAAATCAAAAGCAAATCCATCACAAATCATTCCACCATAACAATCTCAAATATCTACCATCATCAAAATAAAGAAGACTAGAAGAAATCGTGATGTACACACGATTTATATCTTCTTTGATATCATCGAGGTATACAAAACCCTATAAATCAACTCCTCAATTTAATCCCACGAACTGAAAAACCTCACACAACCCTCGAATCGTAGATCGATCTGTTCACAAAAAAAAACCCAGAAAAACAAATCGAAAATAAAGGTTGAATTTGTTTATTATGGCCTCATAAATGGATTCTTTTAATTATTTGCTTTTCTGAGATAGGAATCGAATGAGATGGTGTCGCGGAAGTGGTGATTTGAGAAGATGAAAATTGTGGACTGGATCTTGATTTTTTGAGTGATAAAGTTTTGAGATTATTAATTACAAGATAAGATGTTGAATTGGCAAAATGGTCTCATACACAGAATTGGATTCTGGGGGAGATAAAGTTTTAAGATGATTAATTACAAGATATATGTGTGTATGTGTGATGGTGATTGTATGCATTAAATGCAGTTTAAACAAGGAAAAGTATAAAATACCCCTCTCTTTATTGAACTTAACGGAAAAAACTAACGCCCATCCAAGATAGGGATGATTTTTGATCGAAAATGTAAACGATAGGGACGATTTGTGGACTTAGTTTGAGATAGGGACCATACTTGATGTTTGGTGTAAACGATAGGGACCAAACGTGAAATTTTTTCCAAAATTAATAATCAGAGCCTAATTATACTTTTTCCTAAAACCTTCACTCCTGCAGATACTTTACAAAATCAATAATCAAAGCGTAATTATTATTTTTCCTAAATTCTTTACTCGTGCAAATACTTTACAAAATCAATAATCAGAGCCTAAATCTTATTTTTCGTTAAATCTTCACTCGCGCAAATATTTTTCAAAATCAATAATCACAGACTAATTCTTATTTTTCCTAAAATCTTCACTCGTGCAAATACTTTACAGAATCAATAATCATAGCTTAATTCTATTTTTCTTATCTCTTCACGCGTGCAAATAATATCAAATCAAAAACTTATAACATAAGCTAAGATTTAATCCTAATTCTATAGATTAATCACTTAATAATAAATAAAAATTATATAACAATGTTACTGTTAATTTCAGTAGAAGATCGGTATAATGCATCTTCCACGTCAATATCATCATGTATTAACGTGACGTCATTGAATTGTCCTTCTTCATCATTCATTGTGAATTTTTTGTTTGTAGAATGCTTATTATCAGTTGAAGAGGCTTATTTAGATCTATCAATGCAGTTGAAGAAGACATTTTGATGGCCGATTGAAGAAGGTAGGTTGTTCGATTTTAATCGACGATTGAAGAAGGTAGGTTGTTAGGTTTTAATCGCCGATTGAAGGTAGGTTGTTCGGTTTTAATGGCAGATTGAAGAAGGTAGTTAGTTAGGTTGTTAGATAGTTTGTTTGGGTTTTGATCGGGAGAGATGACTGATTTACACCTCGACGGTTTCGAAGTGTGTGTGTTTTTTTTTCTTTTTATACTTCTTTCTAGGGACTTTTTTGCAATTTATAAAACTTAATGTAATTTTTGGGCTAATCTCAGCCATTTAATAAAAAAAAAGGAGGGGGTGGATGGAGGGCTGAGATCACATCTCACCATTTCATAAAAATCCCACTTCTCACTTGAAAATGCCCCTATATATATATATATATATATATATATATATATATATATATATATATATATATATATATATATATATATATATATATATATATATATATATATATATATATATATATATATATATATATATATATATATATATATATATATATATATATATATATATATATATATATATATATATCTTTACATTATATATAAGAGGAGGGGTATGCCACATCATATCCTCGTCATCATCTTCCTATAATTTTTATTTTATTTTTTATTATTTTTATGTATTTTCGAATTTTATTTTTGTAAATTTTTCTTTTTACTTTTTGACTTTCGTATTTTTTTTATATTAGTTTTGCTAAAAGTAATTGTACTAAAAATTTTTACCTTTGCAAGAATCGAACTTAAGACCATGTGCAATCTTGTGATATTAAGTCGTATGTGCCTAACCACTAGGCTAACTAAACTTTTGTTAAAATCTTAGTACTTAACATAAATAAACACATGTTAACTTATTACTAATCTAAAACAATTCTGCATATTAAAGATAGCAAGCACTTATCCCTACTACTTATAAAGGATATAGGACTTATTTTTTAAGTACACTTATCTATGGTAACTATAGGAATCTTTTTCCTATATTACCTTATTTAACTTCTGACTTTTCTAAATATCTCCACTATTCGATACATTCTACAAACAAACCATATTTTCTCTCTCAAAACCCTAATACCCTCAAACTAACGCAGCTGCCACCACCACCACCCTTAGAATAACACAGCCGCCACCACCATCGTATCTGCCGAATCTACCACCATCTCTTGGTGGTTTAGGTAGTTTCAAGGTAGTTTCGATTGGTGGTATTGGTTGTTGGTTTGGGTGGTTTTTGTGGTTGGTTATATTGTTTTAGATACAAACAAGATCACCACCGTTGAATCACTCCAACAACATAACAAACACCACCGCTGCTGATCTAGACCAGCACATCCTTCTATGCCCGCAAACCACTTTCTTGTCGTCGTGCATGGTGTGTGGCGTTGGTGGTCAGCTGGTGCTGTTGGGTGCGTGTGGGGGTTACCTGAATTGTGATTTATTGGATTGGCTGGTTTAGGGTTGCTTGATTGGATTGGTTGTGGTTAGAGTTGGGTTGAGTGGATAAGTCGCTAAACATTTTGAGGTTTTGTATTTTTATTTCTTTTCGTTTCGTTATAGCACATCACCATTACCCTATTTTTCATCTACTATTCCTCATGTTTTTTCTTCAAATGGTGGTTCTTAAAAGGTTATCACCAAACAAAAAAACACACTAACAAAATGGTGACCCTTTAATAACGCCAGTTGACTTCGTAGCAGCATATATTCAAAGCAAATGCAAAATCATCAGGTAGCTTCATTTTACTAATTTATGTGTACAATTACTTTTACATTGCCTTTACTGTTTACTGATTTTAGGTTTACCAATTTTGCATAAATAGGTATCTCAGTTCCGTATTAAAAAATTAAGGGTTTCGGTTTCGGGTTATGTAGAACTTCATGTCACAGTAGTTTGTGAATGTTTTAGTATATGATTTAGTTTGTATGCGTGGGTTTAATGTTTAAGAGTAATTTTTGGATGAAAGATTGTATTTTGTTGTTTGTTTTTAAGAGAAATTGGTTGCACACAAAGTGTTCGATGCAATGTATACGTAAACAGATTAGTGACACTTTTGGTTTGTTATATTAGTACTTGCTGATGAAAAATGAAGAGGAGTCGGTAAAGTAGCAGCAGGTTACTAATCGTGCCTGACAGAAGTTATTCCAAATGTGAGATATTTAGACCAAGTATGACTTATGAAACTATCATCTATATCTTACTGATATTAAGAAGCCTTTATTTTATTTTTTGAGATGATGCATAGCCTTTTTGACTATTTGGTTACTTATTGTAGGTAAATGGTGTTGAAAAAGCAGTCCAAAAGCAGCTGAAGCCTATGATCTAATCATTTTAATAGCATAAAATCAGAGATGCAACTCAAGGTAATTAAGGTTCTTTCTTTCATATATGTAAATCTTAGTCTTTGTCATATTCTATTTCAACCATCGTTTGCTGCCACATATTGTTAGCTCCGACTACTGATCCTGAGGTCGCCACTGGGAATCGCAGCCACTAAGGTTGCTGCTAAAAAACCTGCCATCATCTAACTTCAAGATTTAAAATTATCTATTTTAGAATATATACATCTGAATTGGTTTTGTGTTTGTGACAATTTATTTAGGGTTTACTGAAGTTGTCGCCGCCTAGGTATTTGAGCGTTAGCAGGATTCTTATTGTCGGCGCAACCTGGTAATTTCACTTGTATATGTATCTTTCTTTAAGGCATGCTGTTAATCCAGAGGATGATGCTCCAAATATTAGAAGAATTTTACACTTATATTTTTTTTCTTCTTATTGGATCTCGCTTTGAAGTTTGAAATGCTACTAATGTTTGGTCCTATGATTTGATAAGGCTTGTTATATGCATATTGTCGGTCTATATTTCCCGTTGGAGATTATATTGAGGTTGTTTTATACTTGCTTGTATATCGTTTATTTGGACATGCTGCCATGGCTTATAAGGCTTGTTATTGATAGGATTCATGGATACACCTTAATGAATTCAGCTTAGCTGAACCACAATAATAATGTTCAGCCATGAAGATTGACCCTTTTACAATCAAACCTTCTGGTATGTAACTATGCATAAACTGTAATTTAATATGTTTTTTGTATTATATGACTCTACGTACTCTACATATGGCATATGTAGTAATTGAAAAACCTTTATTATGCAACAAGTTCCAAGTTACAAAATGGTATGCTGATGTGTCACAAACAAGTAAGCTGTTGTATACAACGTGAATATGGTGCACAAGAAGAGACAACATATAGAAAATGAGTACTGAATTGTTACAGGTAGGCATATACCATCTAACAATCGGATTACATGGTAGATACTTATGTGCTATTACGTAATTCAATATGCCTTCCACCTTTGAGCGTCTTTATACTTATTTCTCTTCTCCTTAATCGCTGCTAACAACAACCGTTACTAATGCCACCACTATATAGTTTTATGAGATTATCAAGTTTTAAAAAAGTAGTTGTACATTATTGTGATCATATGGTAAGCTAAGACTATGCACATTAGCAAAAAGCTAACTGAATTATTACAGGCCCAAGTTATGTATCTAAATTCCTATTATCTCCTTTGTTTCTATTTATGTTGTTGTCGCATGTAATTTTAGATAATATCGTATTGGTTTTATCATCTTTGGTTGAAAACTATTATATTAAAGATGTTGAACGCCCGAAACTAGATTGAATTCAGTTAGCAATCTGAACTAGGAGCATTATTATATGTCTATCGGAAGTATGATTATTGATTTGTAAGCCCCTTATATTTAAATCAAATGGATAACTAACTTATTGAATCTTGCCTGGAATTTGGTGCACAGTTTAATAGTTAGTTCGAAAACTATTGCCTATCATACTTACTTTCCAGCCTCATATGCGGCACTAATATTTTGAGCCATGAATATAGATGTGACACACATAAGTTTTTTGAGATTGCACAGGAAAGGAGTTTCGGGTTAACTTTCACAAGCCACTTTCAAATTAAATCTTGCTAAGAAATAATTAATTTTTTTTAACCAGAATGCGTGTGAGGGGATATATAGCACAAGAAATAACTTTATTCGCTGTTGAAATGTCGTTGAAGTGGAGTGATAAGTTTTGTAGATAGCACTGTTTAGGCTATGTTTTGGAATTGGGTGATTTTTATATTTGTGTTAGTTGACCTGCTGAGTGCTAACAGATTAAGTGTTTGTTCTATTTGGTTTAGTTGGGATGTAAAGTTAGTGTTTCTTATATATGGAAGTTTTTTCTCCACTGGATAAAGGAACGTAGTTACTTTGCAATAGTGACGCAATCATTTATAGATTCACTTTGTTGACATGTAGCTAAAGAAATAAAACAAGAATACATATACCAATCATCAAATGACCATGATACTCATTGTTAAGTTTTTGTTTTATATAGAATTTTAACTCTTTTTTTGTTATTTCCTTGTTCAGGTATATATGCTATGTATATACCGTGTCAACTAGAATGAAAGCTCAAGAAAAGGATTGGTCACGGTTTGAAGACTCTAAATATATAAATAAGGATTTAGATGTTGATAGATAGAATTTCTTGTAAAAGTTGTGATTTGTTTCCTGCTCATGTTTATTTTAAATTTGGGAAGTCTGTATAGTATTAAAGTCTCTTAGCAACCAATTAAAGTATATGAAACTGTTTTTAAATTTGTCAAACTTCATCAGATTGGTGATTGGCATCAGATTGGTCTATAGTATCAAAACCAACATTCCATTAATAATTTTCCTTGATTGCGAATATTCAAAATTTTAATGGTTTTGTCCATTGTTTAATGTTTTGAATTTTTCAAGCGATTTTGACTTCAATAATTTCAATATAGAAGTCGATGGTACCTTTAATATGATCCTAATTTTGTGGAACATTTTCTATTTATATGTTCACACCTTTCCTTCTATCCCATATATGTTTAATATAAAATTTTATTCCAATATTTATATGAATGTCATGGAGCATGTTATCAAATGTAACCATATAATCAGTTGTAATATGTATTCACACCTTTCCTCTATCCCATATATGTTCAATATAAAAATTTTACACGCTCTTTTTTTACACGCTCTTTAAAAGTATGTAGAGTTAACATTTTTGTTGTAGTGTTTCTATCACAAAATGCCACAAGTAAAGTAACTAAATCCATAAGAAAGAAACTAAATCCATAAGAAAGAAACATAATGATATTAGGCAACTTAATTAGTCTATCTTACACTTGATGAACTAATCATTGCCTAATTATCCTAAAGGTAAAAATTATAACAAGTTATGACGGCATTTCCTATCCAATAAATTATGATCTTCATTCTCCATTATGAAGTGAAAATCAACTTTAATATTTTATCTAAAGTAAATAATCTCATGTTACAAACTCTTTGAGCTTCTTTTTTGATCTTACAATGATATAATGTATCATTAATTATCTATCGCTATGCAATTTTCGCCGTTTTACGCGGGTACTCGCCTATCAGTATAAACAGCAGAATGTCGTGTTTAAGTTACTTGAATTATCTTAGTATGACATTAAACTATACATTTTTTTTCTCGTTATCTTTGTAAAGTGTGCTGTTAAGACTTTTATCTCATATGGTGCGAGACTTTCTATTGCATTTTATTCTTATCTTGATATAGTGTATCGTTAATTATACGCCGCCAGACAATCCCGCCGCTTAGCGCGGGTATTCGTCTAGTATATTAAACATTCCTACAGAAAACATCTATATTCAAAACCCCTAATATGCGATTCATTCGTTTTTAGCACGACATATACTACATGATAGTTCTTGGCTGATAAACCTCTTTTTACCTTAAATTTGTTTCTGGCAATTATTTTTAGGATTTCTAACAAGAACGAGAAACCTAACATCATGATGATGATAAGAGTTCATCATCATGGTCATGATTATTACCAAGTAAAAATTCTGTGTTTTTAATTTTCTAGGTATTAGTTTATATGTGCAGGCAATAGATCGATGGTACATATTTGGGTTAATATATGCAGGTTAATCTTTTTGGATTTGGTGTTGCATGTTTTTATATTGCAGAGTGAATAGATAGTTGAGGTATACTTTTGAGTCGCGGTAGTGGATTTGGAGCGAAAGATCGTTCAGGTATACGGCATATATATACGACACAGGTACTTAGATCAGCTGCAATGTCATCTGTTTATGACACAAAAACATATTGTAGACAAACTTTAATAGGAGGAACTATGGAATCATACAAAACGTGTTTTTGGATCTTGGCTCTAGCAATGGTTTAATGGAGCCCAACGTTCCGCATGTGCATTGTTTTCTTTTAAGACTATGTAATCCTGCATTTTATATTACACCGCAGTTGGATTGTTTGTCATCACTGGGAATTCAGAGTCCAACTGAGAATGCTAATAATGTGGTCATTGTCTCAATACACATGACCACATGTTGTCTTCTCTTTGTTCTTAAGGTGATTTTCTTTGTTTGAAGTCTATTTCTATTTTATTCAGCTTAGTTATGCATTTACTTTTTGGCTATTTACTTACCCGTTGTAACTCTACATCAGGTTTTACTGGACCATCAACCGGAAGGATGGTCGTTAACCAGTGTATGGGAGACCAGCTTTGGTTCCCATCGTTGGTGAGTTATGATGTTCCTGGACTACTTGAATCCTCATCAAGTGGCAGCCATCAAGTGGCAACCATCAAGGTAATTTAAGGAATGAAGAAGGGCATGTTTGGCATGGGCATTGAGACTTAGATGTGCCCACTACTCGAGTTGTATCAAAAAAATTTTAATACTGAACGGTGCTCGAGTCGTATTTAATTCTGCTAGCATTGAGTATATTCTTTGTTTTCTTTCAGTTTTGTTTAAACGCGATATGGATTCATCTATGATTTTTGTACTTTGTAACGCGTTTTTATTTGTTTTCTCTTGCCACAACATTGAACATAGCCAAATCTACTGAAGCATGTGATACACGTTGTAAAATGGCAAATCATGATCGAATCAAGGTCACGGTTAACCCAATAGTTAGGTTTACGCTATTTCTTGCGCGTTGGAGTGCTATTATTGTTAATATATTTTTAAGCTTTTTGAGAATAAAGAGTACTGTTATTGTGAAAAGAAATTATAACCTTTCTGAGAAGGTCTGCAAATTTATGTGTCCCCGTCAGATTCTCGGTGTCCGAAAAAGACACGACAAGAAAATCAGATAAGGTAGCCCAATCAACCCAATGATAAGTAATGGGTGTATATCAATTCAATATGTATATAGTTTTATGAATTTATAGCTTTGTGTGAATTTTGAAGGCACCTGCTCGATTCAGATCTGCTTACGTCCTGCAACCTTGAAAGGTAAGTGAATTCTATTTGGAACATGGTCACACGTGCATGGAATTATTTCAAGTTGACTTCATCTTAGTCTTCATGTACAATTTCTCTATTCTTAAGTTGGTTTGTGTATGGCTAAGACTGTCATGGAACAATGTGTAGCCTTTTGTTATGACGTTTTTATAATCTAACTCTGTTTTCTATTACAAGAACCACAACTCAACAAGTGAACCATTTGAGTTTTATACAAAGCGATGAGTGAAACAGATGCTTTTATATAAACAATGAACCATTTGATTTCTATACAAGAAGTGGATGGTGCAATAGCAAATAAGGCCTTATGTAGTTCACGTTTTTTTTCACACATAAGAAGCTGGGGTGCAAATAGAAGATAGGTCCCATTAACCACACTACACATAAGCCATTGTCAAGGTACATCTTGACTGATAGAAAAGGATCCTTTAAAGTTTGATCACAATGTATGGAGGTATATGGGTATGCTTTTATCCAATGATGCATACACATTTACGCTTTCAGTAAGAAGAGTCAGTTTTTGATAACTTGATAGATGTGTCTTTTGTGCATATTTTTGATACAAAATATGCTGGTACGTGACCATGTTCCATATCTGCAGCTACAGTTAAAGAAGGAATGGAGGCACTGGAGGTTCACCAGCTTTGCCAAGTAACAGTTGCAGAAAGAATGGAATTGTTGGAGGTTCTGAATCCTCAACTTATGGTGCATGACATGTCTAAGTTACATTATGATTTATATATTAGGCCCATTTGTGTTGCATATATTGTGCACATACAAGTATTTCAGTTTTGAAGCAGACTCGCCGGGTGAGAAGCTTTCTAACATTAATAATAGGCGGGCGGTATATATTTTACAGGATATAAACGTCAGGTCTGTTTAGACTTATAAATTTGTGGATAAAGACGCTCGCAATGAGCATTTTACTTTAGTTTTTGACAGGTTATCAGATCGATAATGACGAACAGGTCATTTTAACCTGACAATATCCAAAACGATGTTTTAGTCCAGAACTATAGAAGTATAAACTTAACACAATGTTACTACATGTTCAGGGTTTACGTCCTATCCCAAAGAACATTCTGTCAAATGGAAATTACGACAAGGTGATTAAGCTATCGAGCCTCTGCAGGTTGGTAACTTACCACCTTTTTTAACCTCTGGTCACTTATATATCTAATAACTATATAATTGCGATTATATAGTTACTAGAGGTGAAGCTTCAGTTTGCAGGTACGTAACAATATTGTTTAGATAACGTTATCAGATAAATGATCATTCAACAATCTTGAGGGGAAACAGTTCATTCTGTATTTATGAAAAGTATATATATATGATAGCCAATTCACATCCAAACACTATCACAAATCACTTTCAACACAACAAGACACTCTTACTTAATGTCTATTTTTTTAGGAGACATATGGTTTTATGTCTACCCGGCGTCCTAAGTGAGCCCTTTAGGAACCTTTTAGAAATCGATGGCGAACTACACAGTTTAAAATAAATAATTTTTCCAACTCACCCTCCATTTTTTTACCATCAATGCGTACATGCAAGTTCTTCGATTCCTGCTCTATATCATGAAAATCGTCAGGCAGAATTTGTACCTTTTGTTCTCAATACATATAAGGATATTGGTATTTCATCTTCTATTTTAATATGCTCTAAATTACGTTATGCAGCTTATACCGCGTTATAAGAATAAACCGTCTCATAAATTAAACTCGCCCATCATGGGCAGTTGGTGAAAACTGCACATATGAACAACAACATGAGCATCCTCAATCACAAGGGTTCTTTCAGCCTTTGGATGGAAACTCCATTTTTCAACTCGGGTAAACGCATAGAAAAGTTTTATTTTTTGTTTGCGTGTGTTTAAGTCTGATATTTATTTCTACACTAAATCACGTGTTTTGGGTCTTTTTTGCCACACAACATATAAATGATCAGCAACCTAATTGACTAAATTTATAGGTATAAAAGAGTCAGCTCAAGTCAGTTCAAGAGGAGTAGGAGCTACATGGACAAGGTAATTTTATAGGTATAATAGATCAGAGTCAGCTCAAGTCAGTAGCATAACTTCAGTAGATATCTTTGCTTTTGCTGGTGGCAAGGTAATTTTAGCTTTCTGTAATCCTCTTGATTTGGGATCTTTATTAGCATGGAAAGATGATAGAGCTTCCAACATCAAATAACAAAACCAACCAATTAAAGACACCTTTGTTGGCAAAAAGATAAGAGGGTGTGAATTAAAAGCTTACTATGTAACTGTAAATAATTTGGACCATGACTACTTCAGATTGTCTCTATTTTTCGAAGATAACTTTTAGTTTTCTATTATTTACTAAGTTACTTATAGGTGTTTGTGGTCAAGTTATTGATCAAGAATCTATTAGCCCCATGTTCAACGCCAAACGTTAGTATACTACCATAGATGTGGTATATAGATTTGTCCCAATGAATTTCCTTAGATTAGTTTTATAAAGAGGATTCATTTTGGTATACAAGGACTAAGTTAAACAAGAATTTTTATATATGCAAGTCGACTCAAGTGAATAGTAAACACAACTTTGAAAGGCATCACAGATTCCACACCTTTTCCTCATATGAAGACATCACAGGAGCACATCTCTAATTTTCAATATCTGAATAAATAGATAATGAACACACGATGAACATGAAGAGGCAACAAATTGAGGTAAAATGCATCGACGGTCACATTACGCCCCTAGAAATTGCACCCTTTCCTGATGATACAAATAAGATTCCTGTTGGGGTTCAATATAGGCAGGCTAACAACTATTTCCGAGTTGAGGATTGAAACACATGCAACTGCCTCAAGGTAACACGATTTTAGTAATTTTCACCAGTTGAAAACTTCTAATGGTTGTTCTTCTCGGAAAAAATCGCTAAGTGAATGATTTTATTATTCTACATCTTCATTTTTGTTAGTTACTAATGGTTACCTTATGAAAAATTGATTTATAGTTTAGCAGCTATCTGCTGATGAAAGAATGCAACTGGTGGGACTTGAGAAACGATTAAAGGAACGAGTTTGTGGCCAAGATGAAGTTGTGGATGCATATGTCGTGTTGCTAAGAGATCACGTGTAGGTTTAAAATAATCTGATATGATTTCTCGGCTTCTGGTGTCTGCGACTACCGGTATAGTGGAGATGCAATCGTCATTTTGGTCATGTTTGTGGTACAACTTATCACAATCGTCATTTTTGTTTTATTTATTTGATGCAATGGATTGTCTGATTATAGTGGACGAAGTTTGTTGCCATGCCACAACTGTTCTCAACCTACATCAGCTATTGGAAATGCTAATTCTACACTTTCTTAAAAAGTACTAAAGCTAAAGAGAAAGGAGAATCTATTCGCAAGTGCCCACACCAGGATCTGTTCTTGGCAACTAAAGTGAAGCTTTTACTAACAATCTTAAACATTCTACATATTCATGCATTGCTGCTCGTGGTAACATCATCACTCTTTCTCTCTCGCACACAATTATCTACCTTATATGAGCTTGAACCGGATACCATTGATGAAATCCACGCTAACAAAAATTCTCAACAAAAGCTACATTGAAACTTATATGTTCCGTGATATCTGTAATCACATCCTCATATTTTTCAGACCAGCAAGAACAAACTGTACTGAACGCAAGAACTCCACGCAAAATTGCAAATTGAAAGGAGTAAAAATGGCATCCTTCTATCCAAAAACAAAACTAAGTAAAGTGTCAAACCACAAATTAATTGGTCTCCACATGCCTAAATATCTCTCTAAAATGCTTGCATAAAGACCGACACATAGGTTATCTTGCAGAGGAAGTAGGTCATGGTGAATTGTAAAAATGTGATATTAGTGTGACGTTTGAAATAGGAACTCTATGATTGAAAAGTTTGGTGTGTCTTAGGATTATCTTATGCTGTTATGTGAATCTTATAAAATTCTTATTAGGTTGGTTATATTTAGCTCCAAGGAATGCTCCTGTCACTGGCTCGATTATGTCGGGGAATGTGGCACACTCTCACGTCATTTTTAGCTTTGACTTGAACGACATGAAGGTACAAATACTAATTCCTAATTTTCGTATATAATGTATGTTAATTAGCATGTTCACTTTCGGGTTTTTGGGCCTCATTTATATGATTAGAGAGAACTTAATTAAGCTAAGATGTATCTGCAACTGAGCCAGCCTGCCACAAAATGAACTATAGAAAATGAGTAATTTAATTTTGATAAATTGATAATATAGGATTTTTTTTCCTACGATAGTGAGTGGCATGAAACATTAAGAACTTATATGTACCTTCAGGCCTGCTCAAATCAACCCATCATAAGTAATCATGTCAAGATTTTCAATGATCACATGCCTGATAGTGAGATGATATACTAATCATATTTTATCTTCATCTTTTTTTTTATTAAACCCGAGATCTTGAAACATAATTTTCGCTTCATCAAAAATTGAACAATGATAAAAGCAATCTTAAGATGTGTCAATAAATAGAACTTCCGCTAGAAAGTTAAGCTCTTAAAGCATTGCAACTCATTAAAGTTAGTATTCAACTAGAACCTCGATACCATGAATATCTCAGTGTATTCTGGATACCGTGCATATCTCAGTGTACCTTTATTTACTCAGGCTATCGTAAAGCTGGAAATAGATGATCATTCAGTCTCACATACCATGGGGCGTGTTCAATTTAATTAAATGGAAAAGAAGCTGCTCATGGTCGAGTACTCAATCCAATTATTTCTATTTTCAGTAGGACGTTTTGTAGAATGAATTATTTTCTTGAGTTATAGTCGCGCTTGATATCATATTCATCAGTTACTTGTGCTTAAGTTTACACATAACACATGCCTGTTGTTATCAGGAATGTAATTAGGCCTCTCATGCCGATTGTCAATTTGCTTGGATTCGTTGTCATTCTGTAAATAATTTGATGTTATGACTTTCAATCAAAAAGGTTCTGAATCGTGTTTTGGTTTATGTCAACTATGATTTGAATTATACTGTTTTTGATAATAATTTTATTCACTTTGCAGAGAATGCCATTGTACTAATTGTGTGAGTGGTGCTGGCAAATCGTGAGTTTCATATTCCTGGTCATAAACAGTTGACGTAGTCACCATCTTTTGCTTATGCACTTTATTTTAGTTAATGCCCACTGTGTTTCTACACTTAAAAGGAAAGTATTACTGTAGATGGTAAGACGAAAAGTAGAGTCTATGTGTAATACTTCAACTATTACATGAATCTGATAAATGTGCAGGTGCCCACATCAGGAGTCTCTTCACGAAAGCGGAAATAGTTTTGCTTCGTAACTATTACTAACATATTAGTTGTTCATTATCTAAAAATGGTTGGTGATGGGTCATTTTAGCATGGTTTGAAAAGGGCTGGACCAGTGACCTGCACTTTTAAGTCTGTTTTTTAGATGATGACCTTTATTACGTCAGCGATTTAGGAGGTAGTATACATTAAAAACAAGTATTAACTAATAAATTTCATATTGATTTTCATTTGTCGAGTGAAATTTATTGTGTTTCTTTTGCCCCGTAGAAGTTATATACTTATCATGCTATATCAATAGATATTACTGACTTTATTTTTCACCAACAAGATTTTGAATAGAATTACTCCCTCCGTCCCAAAATTATTGTCCACCGACAAAAAACACACAGTTTAAGAAAAGTACCATCTTTTCAGCTTTCTCTCTCTTACTTTTTGCAGAAAGACAGTTTTACCCTTAACCAATTAATTAAAAACCTTTGTAAAGTTTGTAATTATGATTTCACTTAAGGGTAAACTAGTAATCTCGATCTAAAATTCCTACCTATTTTTAGAAGTTTTAAAAGTGGACAATTAAATTGGGACAAACTGAAATGGAAAGGTGGACTATAATTTTGGGACGGAGGGAGTAATTCATTTTTTGCCCCATTGACATCACAAAAAGTCAAATAATGGTTTTATAAGTGACTCTTTTGATATTGGTCACTTTTAAAGGAAAAGTATATAATTTATCAAGCATCATGGGATTGAAGATATATCTTACGTTAAATATAATCAAATCCTAAAAATCAGGGATGAATATATGTAACCCAAAATATATTCCTAAAAGTTAGCCACTTTTGCACACGTCTGATCATATCCACGACCAACTCCTTCCATAAATGAGTCAGTGAACCCTTGTATCTTATTTGTAGCACATTAAAGAATCACAAAGGAAGAAAGATGTTCATTTTTTAACCTTTCAAAGCTGGAATATATGTAAAAGCATGTAGACTGAAAAACAAAATGAAGCCATCACTTTTATTGGCTTAAAACCTCTTTTACAATACAGTGATAATCAAGACCGTATTTCTTTGACTTGTTTTTTTGTAACCTCGAGCATCATGAATCCTTAATTATCATTAAGAAAGCAAGAATTTACTCTTCAACATCAAACTTAATAAACATAAATGAAAGCCAATGAATAAAAAAAAGAGAAATAATTAAAGATTCTATCTATTTTAGATAACTTTTTAAATCTGAACTAGGCGGGTGGTGAGTTTAAAGATTTTTCATTTTCAATACTCATCACTTTGTTGTTTAATAAAGTGTATATCAACGAATTTTTTGAAATTTACCACTTTGAAACACTTACTTTTTTATTACTTATATCATAAATATACTTTTAAATATCTTTTTAACTTGAACCATCGTTAGTTAAAATATATTATAGTTAGTCCATTTAGGCAACGATCATTCACAAAGTTAATCCTTTTCTATTAACGGTCATTTGATTTTTCTCTTACGATTTTTTTTCAAATCAATTTCTTATATCTTTTCGAAAGAAAAAAAATTCAAACAAAGAAACTAAGAATACCGAAAGAAAAAAAAATAAACATTTTCAGTTTTCTTTACTAGGTAAAAAAAATCGAAAGAATACAAATTTTTTCTCCCGACTATTTTTAATTTGTTTCAATCAATTTTTTTATAAACTTTTTTCGAATCACTTAAATTTGAAAAAAAATTAGAAAATATTTTTTTATCTTTTTAAATTATATTGAGTTTTTATGATTTTTTCAAAATTCTAAAAAAAATCTGACTTTTTTAAATATGCTTTTTTTTACATCGCGATGAAGAAAAAAATATGCTTTTTTTTCATCGCGATGTAGAAAAAAAGCATATATAAAAAAGTCAGATGTTTTTTTTTTTTAAATTTCGAAAAAATCATAAAAACTCAAAATAATATAAAAAGATAAAAAAATATATTTTCCAAAGAAAAATATGCTTTTTTTCTACATCGCGATGAAAAAAAAAATTTGTACTTTTTTGAAATTTCAAATTTTTTTAATATATTTTTTGTTTTTTTTTTTCTTTGGAAAAGATATAAGAAAAAGAAATTTAAAAATCGTAAGAGAAAAATTAAATGGCCGTTAATTGAAAAGGATTAACTTTGTGAACGATCGTTGGCTAAATAGACTAATGATGATACATTTTAACTAACGATGATTCAAGTTAAGATGATATTTGAAAGTATATTAGTGATATAAGTAATAAAAAATAAGTGTTTCAAAGTGATAAATTTCAGAAAGTTCGTTGGTATTTTATACCTATTACCCACAAATTAATCAATAGTGTGTCAAACAATTTATACATCTTACCAGTCGAAAATAGACAAACACGTAATAAATAATCGGATCAGAAAATTAATGTCATGATCTTTTACACAAAGATAGGGCACAAGAAAGTTAATCGAACGTAATTACTAATTGTTTATAATCCTTACACCACAGTGTGAGACGGTGCGGATTCTGGTAAAAATTAAACCACATTCCCAATTATGATTTTAAAAAAGTGTGAATCCGCACTTCGCAATTTTATGCGAATTCAGTTTGGTGGGTTTCTACGGTTTTTGTGGGTTTTAACCGCATCGCACAACCACTTATAATTTATTTAACTAATGTGGGTTTTTGTAGTTTTAGTTTCACAATGTAGGTATTTTCGTTTGTAAAAATGCTAATATTTAATTTGGATACACACATAACATAAATATCAATGATAATAGCGTACTAAAACCCTTATAACACACGTTAAATAATTGATGTGTTGTTTTCAGTTTTATATAATTAATATGCGGTACGGTGCGGATTTTGTGGTGCGGTTTCAGTGGTAAATTGGCAACCGCACCGCATTTACATTTTTTTCTTCATAAAAGCGGTCCACTCATTTTTGTCGTGGTGCGATTTTTACGATCCAGTTTTTGTAGTTTTACGATTTGCGGTGCGGTTTCTGCTCACCTCTACACCACATACTTATTATTAGCGTGGTTCATTTCTTCTTCTTATTATTGATTAAATACTTTTTGTCTTTCCGCGACGATTCACGGATGCATGGTATAGATTGAAGTCCAACTCCATAACTACATCTAAAGTAAATAGTCATGGACATCTAAAAATCACAACTAATTATACATTAAAAGACAACTAAATTTAAAAAAATGTTGATAGAACATTACAAACATATATTTACAAAATGTAAAAGAAGTAAAACGAAAATCAGAAGTCATACCCGTCCATCGGACGGGTTTTGCCACTAGTATATATATATATATATATATATATATATATATATATATATATATATATATATATATATATATATATATATATATATATATATATATATATATATATATATATATATATATATATATATTGGGGAGAGATCAAATAAAAAGACTTTATTGGTGAGAAGGATAAGAAAGACTTTCAACCATTGATTTAAAATCAATGGATGAGATTAAACCACAATCTTAACTAACTAACCAACTAACCATCTAAACATGATTTTTAAAAAGTTCTTCAAAAATTCTAAAAAAATTTCAGTAGATGAGGTATGTTGGTGCAAAAAACTTTTGCAATAAATGTTTTTTTTAATTCGAAGGTTTTTATGTTTTTTTAATGCACAAAAATGAAATTTTGATGCACAAAAACGATATTTCTTTTAAGTTTTTTACGTTTTTTGTGCATCAAGAATTCATTTTTATGCCCAACTTCTTTTGACTTTTTGCTTTTAAATTTGATGCCCCATCAAACTGAAACAACTTGAAATTATTGTGCATGAAAAAAGTTTTGTACACCAAATTTCACCTTTTTGTGCATCAAAATTCATTTTTTGTGCATTAAAAAAACGTAAAAAACTCAAAATTAAAAAACCTTTCTTCACAACTTTTTTTGCACCAACATATCGGACATGGTGGAATTTTTCCAGATTTTTTTGAAAACTTTTTAAAAATCATGTTTAGATGGTTAGTTAGTTATTTAGTTAGAAGTATGAATTGATCTCATCCATTGATTTGAAATCAATGGCTGAGAATCCTTCTTATCCTTCTCACTAAAAAAGTCTTTTTATTTTAACTCTCCCATATATATATATATATATATATATATATATATATATATATATATATATATATATATATATATATATATATATATATATATATATATATATATATATATATATATGAAATGTGAATGTATAAACGTGTGTGTGTAAGAATGAGTCAGGAAGAAAAGAATAAATTACAAGCTATAACTAGTGTACAATGACAAGGGTGGGGACATGAAACAAGGACAAGGACAAGCATATAATGTAACCAATGGGTTAGTGTAGAGTGTGTGTGGGCGTGTGTTGAGCCACAAGCCAAGAGATAAAGGGCAATATGAACAAGTAATATACATGTCCCACACTTTGGAAGTAATCATATTTATGTAATATGAGAAGAGAGTGAATAAAAGTATTTGAGTTCTTATTTTATGACCGACACCTTCACTTTATGCCCATTTTCGACACATCAAACGAGCATGCCCCTTAAAACTAAAAACACGATGATAATATCAACCCGACCTAATTTATAGCAGTACTTTCTGTTCGACCCACAGTTCATTAACGAACCCGATACACGCATTCAAAAATCTTAGAAAACTGTCCGTCTAAAGAATAAAATGAATATTAAATATCATGTCTAGGCAGCATAGTCCGGCTTATATTTTGACACCCTTGAAGACTAAGCACGAGGGAAATACCGGCTGTTTATTGTTACCCTCGCGGCCTAGTTTTCATATTGACCAGCTGTTTATTTTACGAGCTAATAACAAGCAAATTATCGACCGATAAAAATGACCCTCCGACTCAAATGTAATATTTGTAAAAATGTAATTTATGTTTTCTAAACTCAAAAGCAAGCACATATTAGGGATAAAATGTTATAAACTCGTTATTATTGTATATTTAGCCTAAGTACGGATTATTATACTTAGGTTGTGAGTTGAGCATTCTTGCATCGATTAACGTGCTTTGTTTCCCGTGGCAATACTATTATTCCCACTTTGCTATTTCATCATGGTGAGTTTCATAGCCTCACTTTTACTTGATTTTATATATTTTGGGGTGAGAACATTGCTTATTTTTACGGATGAACATAAGTGATCAAACTTGATACATTTTTCAACTTGATGTCTAAGGCCTCGTTATCCTAGTTACCATTACCTCACTATGATGAACCGTTAATTACTTAGTGTAAGCACGAATATTATGGATATATCTATCTGGATTAACCTCCTTGTCTAATTATGGTGGTGTGGCCTAATTAGATACACTTACATTTGATTTCTCACAAATGTCCTGGGAAAGGCGTTTCCTTAGGCTCTTATTATATCTTGTCGATTTGGTTAACGCTTCGGTGTCATGAGCTTAGACATAGGAATTTAAACGTATGCTATTTGATTATAATATTGTATTTGTTATAAGATTATGTTAGGTCAATTCAGTGCCTAATGATCTCACTGATGGATTTGAATAACAATCAGTCTAAGTGAAGTATTAACCTTGAACATAATGAAGTCACTAAGTGAACAGTCACTCAGTGAGTTACCTTCGAGTTCCTAGACTGAGTCTAAAAGAAATACTCGAGCATTCAGAGAGGCGAAGCTCAATGAATGACTTCTAAGACGAAGAAGAAGGTGATGGGTTCAGTGAGTTATGGAAATAGACTCACTGAACCCCATACGATCTTCTTGAAGAAACAAGCATTCTCCAAGACTGAAGTAAAGGCGCGATAAGTTGAATTGTACATCACACAATTAGCGTGACTTACCCTTTTAGGATAGATAGGGTACTGACAAGTGTAAAAGGACTTATGTCCTAATACTTAGAATAGGCTAAGACAAGATTGTACACTGTACCAATAAGACAAGAATTGCACATAGGCAATTCTTTGTCTTCTACCTTACTTTCCTTCTATAAATAGGATGCTTGTAATTTGAGAGAAAGAAGTTTGTGCACTAAATGCTTTAGACATTCATAAACAAAGTTTCTCTCCTCCAAATACGATCAAACACTTGATTTCTAAACTCTTGTTGATAGAATCGTCAAGCTTAGCAATCGTTAGGATTGGACTAGCTTGTTAATGATGAGATCACCAAAACACACATTGTCTATTCAATCCCTATTGTAGCTTCGTATACAATAGGATATAATTCTTTAATAAAGCTAAGAGTTAAAGTTGAAAACCTTTGTGTTATTTACTTTACTTTATATTAATTTTATTACATTACTTAACCATGGGTTAGGACTATACTTAGATTCTTAAGTATAACACTAATTAAAAGGGACTAACAAATGGTATCATAGGGGTAGGATTATAAAACTTTTTAACTATCGTCTCAAAATTTTTAAAACCTTGATCCATTATGGCTGAAAGTAATGTATCCCAACTTGTTAACAAAAAAGGAGCAAGTTACTCTGTTAACGCTCCTAAGTTAGAAGTTGAAAGATTTAACAAATGGAAGAAAAGAATGCTATGTTATTTGATGGGAATGGAACCTTATTACATCACTTGTATAAGAATGTTCCATTCAAACCAAAAATAGCAGCTGGTGATGACAAACCTAAAAACCAATGGCCTGACGATGAAAGGAGAGTGGTCAATCAAGACCAACATCTCAAAAGCATCATAATATCTTGTCTTCCTGACATTATGGAGATTGTCATCGAGTGTGAGACGACCAAAGAGACTTAGATAGATCTTGTTCATAGTTTCGAAGGACCATCCGATACTAAGGAAAATCGGATTATGGACCTGAAGTTAGAATATAACACTTTCAGGGACAAACCATTTGAAACTATTCCTCAGACTTATACCAGATATAAGACCTTGCTCAATGAGCTATCAAATGACAGGGTGAAACTGTCTAAGCATGAAATCAATGTTGGTTTTGTGAACAGTCTCCTTGAAAAATGGCTTGGTTTTTCTCAAGGACTGAGAAATGCTAATCACATACAAACTCAGGATCTTGTAGACATTTATGGAAGATTTATCTATGAAGAAAATATAATAAATAGAAGATATCCTGAGTCTAAGAAGGCCTTAATAACAGACACCTCAGCCAAACCTAACCCAGTTGATCATGGACCCATTACAACTGCTTTTTACTCAAATGTAATTGTTCAAGATTTTCAGGAGACCTCAGATGATGAGGTTGATGAAAGATCTAGTACTGAATACATAAGGGGTCTAAACAGGGAATATCATGAAAGGGACATGTTGGAAAATACCAAACGATATATCAAAAGAACTAGATTTGCTGGAAATCAATCCACTACGGGAGTGGATTGTTACCGATGTGGTAAAACTGGGCATTTTGCAAAATATTGTCTTTCAAAAACTCCATTGGCTTCATATAAAAGTCAAAATTATTCATCAGGCAATGACAATTTTCAACCCAAGTTTACACCAAAACTGATTCAGGCTTCTCCAATTAACCAAAGCTTTCAGAATAATAAGAAAATTGAGAAGGATTATAGGTCTGAGTATAAAAAGGTTAAAGCAAAGCTTGCACTCTTAGAAGTTGAACCTTCAACTACTCTGACTCAAAAGCCTCCTCAGAACAAAGCCAAAGGTCTGGTAGCTGAAACCTTTGATTGGGATGATGAAGACTTGTCCTCAGAAGATGAGGAAGTCAGATATCAAGTGTTGATAGCTCTAGCTGATGATGAACTATCAGTCGGGAAGAGTCATGCTCGAAATAGAGAATGGGTTGTAATAACTGGCTTTTACTTAGTTAAAAATATCGTTGTTCCAGACTTTTCGAATTGATAACAGTAGAAAGTGTGACTCAGTTGTCTTTTGGTGGAAAACAAATAGATTTGTCGTTGTAGTATAATTAAATTGCAAGACTTTAAAAATAAATGACGGGTAATTAAAACTAAAACTAACTAAAAAGTAATTGTGCACAATATTAAAAACTTTAAAAGTAAATAAATTTAATGACAAAAATTAAAGCTTGACGAAAAATTAATTTGACAATGTAATAAAAATGCAAACTTGAAATTTAAAATAAAGGAAAACAATTAAAATAACACTTAAAAAAATGGCAGGAAAAATAAATGCTTGAAAATAAAACAGAAGATAAACAAAACCTGAGCCGGAATCCAAATACTGTCACTATCCAGAATTACCAACAAGCTGCTTATCCGGAATAAGGCTGTCACCCTTATCCGCAATCTGAATCTGCCTAATATCCGGAATAAACACACTCCCCTTATCCGGAATGTATTCGGTTCCTTATCCGGAATCCCCTGCCAAAGCTTATCCAGAATACACAAAGTTAGGCTATCCAAAATAAACGAATACCCTTATTCGGAATGATTTATATCCAGAATCCGAGTTCTGCAGGTTATCCGGAATGTGTTCACCAGGCCTTTATCCGGAATCCAAGTCAAGTTGCTTATCCGGAATGAACAGCTGAAGCTTATCCGGAATTCCCACAAGATGTCACAATCCGGAATAAATTCCGGACACTTATCCGAAATACCGAAACTTCGCCTTGTTATCCGGAATCCTGAAGTAATGGTGCTTATCCGTAATTATGATTTGGCTACTATCCGGAATGTACAAATGATGTCTATTCGAAATATGAGGGTTTCACTAACCCGGATAAGAACAAGTTCCAAATAAGCTAAAAATCTAAAAATTAAGCTAAAAACAAATAAGAACGTAACTAAAACTTTTACCAAATCAAATTTAAGAAAAAGCTAATAAGCCAAAATTTAAAAACTTTTAAAACACTAAATAATAAAAATATCAAAAATCAACTTTTTATAAAAATTAACTAATAAGCACTTAATTAAAAATAAGAAAAGCATACAATAAGCTATAAATCGATAAGTAAACAAAATCAATAACATAAAATCATAACAATTAATCAAATAAGCATGAAAATAAGATAATAAGCACAAAGGTTAAATCAAAACCAGAAAGGTAGAATGAGAGATTAATTAAAAACTTGATTAAATTTAAGATTCAACAATTAAAGTAAAAACAAGAATTAAAAGCTTACAAATTTAAGGTGCAAGACAAGAAATTAAAGGTGCAATTAAGTAAAGAACATTAAGAAAGTGCAATTAATTAAAATGGAAGAACTATTTTGTCAAGATAGTCAACACCTCCTAATGTGTCATTAGGAGGGTATTTATAGTGATTAGGGAGGTTAGCATGTGTTGCTTCCTTCTTTTTTTATCTTTCTCGTCTTTTCGTCTTCATAATACTTCGACTTTTTTGACTTTGTCACAGAATCAATAAACTCGTCTTGTAATTTCTTCATTAATTTAGACTTGAGTTCTTCGTCTTTTATTAAACTTCCGTCTTTAGACTTTTCTTCGATAAATCTTCAGAATAGGCCTTAGACTTCCGTTCTTTTTTCACTCTTGATCTTTTGACTTCGTCCTTTGTCTTTTTCTTTGATAAAATCCCGTGAAAGCCCATGTTTTCTTCCCTTTTCACATTTTGATCCTAAATCACAACAAAAACACAAACCACGCATAATTCTGACATTTACGACATAGAATACATGTTTTGTCTTGGTTATTATTATAATTAAGTGGTAAAAGGATAAGTGTTTTCACATTTATTAAATCCCCTACACTTGACCATTGCAATGTCCTCATGCAATGCATTAATTACAAAGCAAGATTTACATTTTCCATCATAATGAATCCACCTTGGCCTTTATTAAAGAGATAGAAAATATTTAAAGGAAGAAAACAAGTAAAAAGATCAAAAACTTACCTTGGGGTTTTGGAATGTCATGAATGATTATCATCCTCAAGTTCCGCGTTCTCCATACCAAGCTTAAAAACGAGATCATTGTTATTATAAGTTAGCAGAATAACGCAAACTCATGTGGGCCAATTATTTACTTAGACTCCCTTATTCCTAGGTGTATCTCTTATATTTTATTGTTGTCTTGAATGATCACGAGGATGCATTGTTGACTTATTTCGATAGTTATTAGGCTAAAAATAAAGTAGGACGATTTAATCAATAGTTAGCTACAGGATAAAATCTTTTAAAACTGCTTCTCGGGACCTCATAAAGTTCATATCTTGGCATAACTCGCTTCACGATTTGAGACCTTTCTCGGACCGATATTTGGCAGCGACTTCATACTTCAAATCTTGAGAGACGTTCTTGAAATTATGGTCTTCTCTTCATAATAGGAATCTCTTCACTTGAAGTTTTTGAGAGATTCTTCATATTTGGACTACGACTTCTTCATTTTTCTCCAATCTCTATTTGGGATTTTGATATACAACGATCCGCCTCCTTTTAGGACTTGGATCTATTTATCCTCATACCTTGTTAGGACCTTTTTAGATAGACTTCTCCATGATTTTACGGGAGTATTTGCTTTTCTTCGTGTGTCTCGATCCTTCATATTGATTTTTGATAAATGATTCTTCACACCACTTTTGGATCTTTAGCAAAAAAATGTAGCCCTCATGCCTTGTTAGGACCTTTTCGGACTCGCCAATCTTCGCATCCGGCTTCAATAAGTTATGCCTTGGCTATGAACTCTAATTAATACCGAGCAACTTTTAAACGATCTTGGGCTAGAAGCTAAGTAACTTTTCAAATCGTACAACCTTATTTATTGCAATTAAATTTATTAACAAGCGGTGGGAGAAAAAGCTTATAATCAACTCACATAAATTCATGAAAGAATACCAAACTTATAATTGACTCTATCATCTCTCGTTCTCCATAATTTAAAATCTCAAGGAATGATACTCGTGGATGCTTAGCCAATTAAATCAAAGTTTTGGGTTTTCAAGTCATCTATAGGATCTTGCAAAGTCTTAGACTTTTTCAAGTTTAGAACTCGCATTTTAAAGTTCCCTTGATAAACGACTTTCTAGGATCAATTATAGGAACTTGCGAAAAGTTCTTGTTCTTAACTCGTGAGAGTTAAGACTTTCGCGTTTTAAAGTTCCCTATATAAAAGCCTAGCAAAACTTGACTTAAACACGTTAAGGATACTAGCTAGAGTAAACTTAGATAAGTAAACTCGGGTTGAATTAAAAGATTCACAACGTTTAAAAATTTAAAACCACTTATTAAAATTTATTCTAGCAACGAAATAAAATAACTATAACAAAGGTAAAACTACTAGGCCAAAATAGATCAAAATTTTTGAAAATGTCGAAAAATCAATTTTCCGGTTAAACTGAGGACAAATACACGGAAAAGCCCACTTAACTTCGATAGAAGTCCCCCTACACTTAATATAAACATTGTCCTCAATGTTTAAGCATGTGGAAGTAAACTCCCCTACACTTAGGACATTGTGCACTTTGTTTAAATCTTGCTAAGGAAGAGACAACTAAAGTGATTCCTATTTCAATATTGAAAAATATAAAATAGAGAATCAAAAGAGTTTAGGATAGAACCGGGAAGACGGGAGCACGGAATCACGGGTCGTCAAAAGTCATCAAGAAGGTATCTTTGAAATCTCGAATCCCTGCATATGATAAGAAAGAAAACAACAAACACATACTAGGGTCTTCCCCTACACTTATTATAAAAACAGAGAAAAAGGATAGATACTACGGGTTGCCTCCCGAGAAGCGCTTGTTTTTGTTAACCGAGTCGTGAGCCAGACTCGACCTTGATTAGCATAGGAAGAAGCTTGAAACACATCCACCGGGATCAAATACATGGTTTTCGTCCATCAAGTAACACAAGCTTAAGGCGAACAAGGCAAGCCAAAGAAGAGTAGGAAAGGTTCCCTTAAGCAGTTGTTGAGCACGGTGGTAGCAAGGGTGATGAGGTGCAATCATATCTCCATTGTTTCCAAAAATATTTCTTTTTATTTCATCAGATGGATACTGAGATGGCTTAACAATTGCAACGCCGGGATCGAACACCGTTTCCTTTAGGGGAAAATAACTCTCAGGCGCAGTAGACCTTGAAGAAGATCCGCTCATAAATCTCACAATCTCATTCTCAGAAGGTGGATAGAGAGGTGTCAAGACATAAGTGATGCGGATATCGGTGTCGGCCGGCTTCTTCTCCTTTGAAGCGGTTTTCATCATATCCAAAGGAGGATAAAGACCATAATCAAAGTCCAAAGGAGGAGAATCACTCTCATTTGGGAAGTAAGTGTTAAGAAAAGTAGCAAAATCTTCCTCAAATGAGTAGTCATCCAAAGTAGGATCAAGCATAGTTGGTGGAGGATCTTCATCAAAAGTAGGAGTAAGGTCATCATGAGAAGAATCACTCGAGAGAGTATCAACATCATCACAGTCATCATAAGTTGGCATGTCTGGATACTCTGAAAAAACCTATCACAATCATCCCCATCGGAACTAGAATCATCATCATAATCATCATAGATCGGTGGAGAATCATAAATTGGTGGAGGATCTAAATTGGAGAGAGAATCATCCACATCATCTTGGAACAGTGGATTATCATAACAAGAGTCAAAAAGAGGATTGTTGTAGACGACAAAATCATCAAGCACATTAATCATATTCGCTGATTCTCTTCCATTTGATTTGGTTGTGATCTTCCCTATTTTAAAAATTTGTGCATCATTCCCGACCCTTAAGATTAACTCACCTTCGGAAACATCGACTAATGCTTTTCCGGTTCTCAAGAATGGCCGACCAAGTATTAACGGAATACGAGGTTCCATTTCATAATCAACAACAACAAAGTCGACCGGAAAAGTGAAGGTGCCATCTTTAATGAACACATCTTCGGCAATACCAACGGGGTAAGCGAGAGTGCGATTTGCTAGCTCAAGCATCTTTGTTGGTGTAAGATCGGGTAATGATAAGTTTTTCCAAACACTTAAAGGCATCAGATTTATACTTGCCCCGAGATCGGCTAAGGCAGTAAATTATTCGGTTTGGTTAAAAGTAAATGGTAGCACAAAACGACCGAGATCTCCAAGTTTTTTCGGAAGTTCTTTAAGAAGGACTGTAGAACAGTTTTCATTCAATCGAGTATTAACAAACTCGGCCATCTTCTCCTTCTTATTAAGCAATTACTTAAACATCTTAACAAATTTAGGCATTTGGGCAAGAGCTTCAACAAGGCTAAAGGTGATGGTCAGTCCCGAATTCTTCTTCAAATAGTTCGACACTTGAATGTCATCCTTGGTTTGAAATTTAGCCATTTCTAAGCGAGAAGGATAAGGGATATTGGGTTTATAGGTGGAAGGTGGGGTTGGTGAAGGGTTTTGCTTGGGTACTTCGTCATTAAGAGGTGGAGACGGTAATGGAGAACTAATACTAGGCGTGGTAGTAAGAGGGATAAATGGTGGCGGAGGAGGTGTAGATGGAGTAACTGGGGGAGGGATAGAATGTCTTACTAAGGTTGATCCACTGCGTGTAGTAATAGCACTTACATTCGCTCTCGGGTTGGTGATGGTATTTGATGGAAGAGAGCCCGAAGTAGAGGGTTGAGGAGTTGGTAAGAAACTAGCCAGCATATTCTTCAAATCATTTGTTTGAGTGCTAAAAGAGGTTTGTATATCATGTCGAAGCTCGGATCTAATATCATTACCTTGCTTAGTGATATCTCCTTTCAAGTTGATTATTTGGCTTTGCAAATTCTTTTTGCTCTCCTTGGGTCTTCATGAAAGCTTCAACATCCTGATTAATGGGTGGTGCTTGTTGAGCCGGTGGGTGATAAGGATTAGAAGCTCGTGGTGGGTTTGGGTTGCTTCTATTGTAGTTGTTGGGGTTGTGGTTTTGAGAAGAAAAACCGGGTGCAAGAAAGTTTTTAGAACGGTAACTTAGCAAGTTACGATCACCTTGAGGTCGGGCTTGATAGCTTTCCGGTGAATAGTTACCATAAGTCGCATACACGTTTTCCGGATTGTCATGAGTAGAAGGAAAATCAGTGTATGAATGAGGACCGCCGCAAGTCTCACAAGAAGTTGCAACAGCTTTAACTTGTTGTTGTTGATTTGTAGCTAAGAGTTGCATGTTTTTGCTCATTTCGACCATTGCGCGGGTCAATTGGGTGATATCAGGGTTTGAAGAAGTAGAAGAAACATTGACTCTCGGGTTTGATCTTGAAGATGCGGATGAATCCCAATTTTTGTGATGAGTAGTTATGTTCTCTATAAGCTCTCTACACTCCTCAGGTCTTCTTTTCATAAATGTGCCACCGGCGGCTGCATTAATCGTATCACGATCACGAAAAGTTAAACCGTTGTAGAAAGTATCAATTAAGGTGACGGGGAACATGTTGTGGTTTGGACATCGATCAATCAAGACATTATATCGTTCCCAAGCATCAAAAAGTGATTCATCAGGTTCTTGTGTAAATCCACTAATTTGATTTCGAAGGCTCGTGACCATGGATGGTGGAAAGTAGCGCGACAAAAAGCGTTGAGTCATCTCATCCCAAGTATGAATTGAATTCTTCGGAAGACGATCAAACCATTTTTTGGCATGGTGAGATAAGGTGTGTGGAAATAGGTGAAGGCGAAGAAAATCCATAGTAACACCGGGCAACTTCATGCTTTGAGTAACGGTAATGAACTTGTCGAGGTGTTTGTTGGCATCATCATCCGGCAATCCACGAAATGGACAAGTGTTCTGCACTTGTTGGATCATGTGATGCTTCAACGAAAACTCCAGAGCCGCGATTTGCATCGGCGCAATCTGTCCTCCTCGTCCATTCATCGTGGGTTGACAAAGCTCCTCCATTGTTCTAAGATTGGGTGGTGGAAGAACATTGTTGTTGTTATTGTTGAGGTGCGGTGGGCTATTATTGTTGTTCACACCTGCCATATCTAAATCTTCACGAGTCTCGGGCTCTGGATAAGTTGAGGATCTAGTACGCATACACCTACAAAAGCAAAAGAAAAAGATACCAAAGAAATAGAGAATATATATATACGTGTAAAAATAAAAATAAAATCTTTTTGGTTTTTTGAAAGTTTTTAATTTTTATGGATTTTTGAAAATTTTTGAGCAATAAAAATAACGTTCACGAGTGAACGGATCCCAAAATTCAACGCGTCTCTCACAGAAAACCGTTAATCTTTACGAAAAGAGCCGGCAGCGGCGCCATTTAATAACTGGCTTTTACTCAGTTAAAAATATCGTTGTTCCAGACTTTTCGAATTGATAACAGTAGAAAGTGTGACTCAGTCGTCTTTTGGTGGAAAACAAATAGATTTGTCGTTGTAGTATAATTAAATTGCAAGGATTTAAAAATAAATGACGGGTAATTAAAACTAAAACTAACTAAAAAGTAATTGTGCACAATATTAAAAACTTTAAAAGTAATAAATTTAATGACAAAATTAAAGCTTGACGAATAATTAATTTGACAATGTAATAAAAATGCAAACTTGAAATTTGAAATAAAGAAAAACAATTAAAATAACACTTAAAAAAATTGCAGGAAAAATAAATGCTTGAAAATAAAACAGAGGATAAACAAAACCTGAGCTGGAATCCAAATACTGTTACTATCCGGAATTACCAACAAGCTGCTTATCCGGAATAAGGCTGTCACCCTTATCCGCAATCTGAATCTGCCTAATATCCGAAATAAACACACTCCCCTTATCCGGAATGTATTCGGTTCCTTATCCGGAATCCCCTGCCAAATATTATCCGTAATACACAAAGTTAGGCTATCCGGAATAAACGAATACCCTTATCCAGAATGATTTATATCTGGAATCCGAGTTCTGAAGGTTATCCGGAATGTGTTCACCAGGCCTTTATCCGGAATCCAAGTCAAGTTGCTTATCCGGAATGAACAGCTGAAGCTTATCCGGAATTCCCACAAGATGTCACAATCCGGAATAAATTCCGGACACTTATCCGGAATACCGAAACTTCGCCTTGTTATCCGGAATCCTGAAGTAATGGTGCTTATCCGGAAATATGATTTGGCTACTATCCGGAGTGTACAAATGATGTCTATTCGGAATATGAGGGTTTCACTAACCCGGATAAGAACAAGTTCTAAATAAGCTAAAAATCTAAAAATTAAGCGAAAAACAACTAAGCACGTAACTAAAACTTTTACCAAATCAAATTTAAAAAAAAGCTAATAAGCCAAAATTTAAAAACTTTTAAAACACTAAATTATAAAATATTAAAAATCAACTTTTTATAAAAATTAACTAATAAGCACTTAATTAAAAATAAGAAAAGCATACAATAAGCTATAAATCAATAAGTAAACAAAATCAATAACATAAAATCATAACAATTAATCAAATAAGCATGACAATAAGATAATAAGCACAAAGGTTAAATCAAAACAAGAAAGATAGAATGAGAGATTAATTAAAAACTTGATTAAAATTAATATTCAACAATTAAAGTAAAAACAAGAATTAAAAGCTTACAAATTTAAGGTGCAAGACAAGAAATTAAATGTGCAATTAAGTAAAGAACATTAAGAAAGTGCAAGTAATTAAAATGGAAGAACAATTTTGTCAAGATAGTCAACACCTCCTAATGTGTCATTTTTTTTGGTAACCGTGATTTCCGACTCATTGGCCGACTAATCCACGGGGTTTGAGCCCACCACCACACAGACTCAAACCAGGTAAAGCCCTCCCTTTTCAGGAGGTTGGCGTGGCCACTTCAAGGTTGTTTGCACCTAGTGGGAATTAAACTTGAGACCTCACACTGTAGAGTGATAGCCACAAATCTTTTTGCCACTAGGCTACCCTTGATGTGTCATTAGGAGGGTATTTATAGTGATTAGGGAGGTTAGCATGTGTTGCTTCCTTCTTTTTTTCTCTTTCTCGTCTTTTCGTCTTCATAATTCTTCGACTTTTTCGACTTTGTCACGAGATCAATAAACTCGTCTTGTAATTTCTTCATTAATTTAGACTTGAGTTCTTCGGCTTTTATTAAACTTCCGTCTTTAGACTATTCTTCGATAAATCTTCAAAATAGGCCTTGGACTTCCGTTCTTTTTGCACTCTTGATCTTTTGACTTCGTCTTTTGTCTTTTTCATCGATAAAAGCCCGTGAAAGCCCATGTTTTCTTCCCTTTGCACATTTTGATCCTAAATCACAAGAAAAACACAAACCACGCATAATTCTGACATTTACGACATATAATACACGTTTTGGCTTGGTTATTATTATAATTAAGTGGTAAAAGGATAAGTGTTTTCACACTTATTAGGTTGACATCACAATGAGGAAGGTAAACATGCTCCTCTCTATGGATGAAGGGTCTGATTGACAAAGGTTCCTTAAGTATATAAACATTGACCTATCGTTTGTTGAAGAGCAGAGATTAAACCTTCTTTCAAAATATAATAAACTTGTTTTTGAATTAAACAAATGTAGAGAAGATTTATTGATTTTGAAACAAGCGAAACTTGAAGAAGTAAGCTGTCAACTTCAGAACACTGAACTCACTAAAATGAATCATGCTCTTCAAGAACAACTTAAGGAAGAAAAACGCATAAATAAGAAATGTACCAATAGCTCTACCTTAACTTCTCAGTGTATAAACTGTCAAATTCCTGCCCAAAAGAAGAAAATTCTTGGGGCACGTCAACTCACTAAAAAGCCACCTACTAAGGAAATGAGTGAAAAGGCATTTCTTCTAGCCTCAGTGGGGTTTGATCAAGAAATGATTCCAAAGTCAAAAGACTGGGTTGAAAGATCAAATCCTGAGAGTGTTTTTGCTAACTTTGATACTAGAAAAACATTAATCCCTGAATCTCAGGCTATTAATGAAAAACTTGGTCTTAATGAAGAGAATGATGTCCCAAATAAATCTAGTAACACTGAAACACCTAGTGTTGCTGAGGACATTCAGACTCCTCTGCCTCCTTTAAAAAATCTTCAAGGGGCAAGTTCATGTTCTAAACTAATTTCACTATCTTATCAAGAACACTCACCTAGAGGAAGAGTTGGGTTAGGTTGTACTGAACAAACAAAGCCTGATTCAAAAGTGACATCAAATCACACTGAGTCGAGAACTATCACTGAGAAAACAACCAAACCTATCTTTCCCTCAGCGACTCTTGCAAACTCAGTCAACTCTATTCCTGTTGTAAATCAAGAGGAGTTAAGTAGATTGTTCCAACTTTTCATGGAAGAGAAGCTGAACTCAGCCTCTAAAACTTAAGGTGAAACATCTATGTCCTCACAGCCTGAATCATCAACAAGTAACAAAATTAAACATGAGTCTTCCAAGAAAGTTAAAACAAAGAAACCTTCCTGTGAGCTATGTCACTACACAAATCATACCACTGATAACTGCTTTAGAGTTCTCTATTGCGTGAAGTGTAAAAGTGAAGATCAAAGGACAACAAATCATGAGATGCACATGGCTTCTATTAGAAATGCTAATAGATATAATGATTAGTTTTACAACTATGGGCCCACCTCTAAACAACTCAAAAAAGCCAAGGCTAAGCCTTTCCCACCATGTACACATTGTGGCATCCCTGATCATAGGCCTAATGATTGTCTATACTAACCTGAGTGTGATATTTGTGGAACCAACGATCATACTACCTCAGGACATAATAGAATGATTATGGTCAGAAAGGAATTGCTAGCTGAGTCATCTCAAAGCACCGAATCGTCAGTGGGACTAAGCTGCAACACATGTGGAAGCAATGTTCATTCTACCTCAGACCATGCTGAGTTTGAGTACTTCAAACGAGGTGAAAGACGTCAGGATCCTAGAACGAAAGAGCCTACTAAAAATTGGGCTCATAAGAGAAACTAATCCACCTCGTTATTTGTGTAGAAACACTACAAAGAGCCTGTCTAGTACTTAGACAGTGGGTGTTCAAGAAGTATGACAGGGGTCAAAAGTTATCTGCACAAATACGTGGAGCAACCAGGTCCTAAGGTAGTATTCGGTGATAACTCATCTTGTGTTACTGAGGGATATGGTTCAATAAAATGTGGTGGAATAGTTTTCTCAAAAGTGGCGTTTGTAAACGGTCTGAAATATAATCTCATTAGTATCAGTCAACTGTGTGATGTTAAGTACATCGTTTAGTTTGATGATAAGCAAGGAATAATCTTCAATGCGAACAAAGAAATTGTGCTGACTACTCCAAGAAGAAATGATGTATATGTCTTAGACATGTCATATGTAACTCACTCAGGAGCATGTTTCTTTGCTAAAGCCTCAGACTCTGTCAATTGGCTTTGGCACAAGAGACTATCACATCTCAATTTCAAAGACATGAACAAACTTGCAAAACAAAACAAAGTTCTTGGCTTACCATCTATTGTGTACTCAAAAGACAAACCTTGTTCAGCCTGTGAAAAAGGTAAACACAAGAGAGCTTCTTTCAAGCCAAAACAAAACTTTTCTATCAGGAAGTGTCTTCATCTTCTTCATATGGATTTATTTGGGCCTGTCAGTCCAATGTCTATAAATCATGAGAAATATACCCTCGTGATTGTTTATGAATACTCTTTATACACATGGGTATACTTCCTGAAAAAGAAAAGCCAAGCTCCTAAATTTATAATGTCTTTTATCAGGCAAGTAGAAAATCAAAATGACACCAAAGTTAAACAAATAAGGACTGATAATAGAACATAATTCAGGAACCATGAGCTTGAGAGTTTTTGTGATGAGAAAGGAATTTCTTAGAACTTCTCTTCTCCCTACACACCTAAACAAAATGGTGTGGCTGAAAGGAATAATAGAACTCTTATTAAAGCTACAATAACCATGCTCAATGGATCCAATCTTTCAAAACACTTTTGGACTGAGGCTGTGAAAATAACCTACTATACTCAGAACAAATGTATTATAGTCAAAAGACATTATAAGACTCCTTATGAAATATTCAGGGAAAGGATTCCAGATATCAGCTACTTTCATGTGTTTGGATGTCCCGTGTTCATTCACAATCAAAAGGACCATCTTGGTAAAGTTGATGCAAAAGCTGATGATGGATATTTTCTTGGATACTCTTTTGTCTCCAAAGCCTTCAAGGTCTTTAACACAAGGAGACAACAAGTTGAGGAGTCATTTCATGTCACCTTTGATGAAAGTATGGATGCCATTAACTTCACAAATCAATCAATGGAAGAGATTGGGATCAATGACTCATCAAGATATCCTCCGGATGAGTATGAACATAGTCCCTCAAAGCAGTATCAAACTGATGCTGATATATCCTTCCATATAACACCTCACAATAAGTCAATCGATAATTTAACCACAAATCAACATGTCCCTGAAGTTATCCTTACTCGGGCTGAAGAATCAACTGATTCTCTTATCCATGGAGACATTGAGGGGACAATTGAGGAGAATATCGACTTTCCTATCACTGAACATCCTTCTGTGAGAAGTGATGTCCTAGTACTATGTACTGAACCACCAAGACAAAAACACATAGAGCTTGTAAATATAATTGGTGATGTGTCAGAGGGGATGCTCACACGCAATCAAGCTGCTAATCTTTCTACTGCCTCAGCCCATGAATGTTTGTTTGCAGACTTTCTCTCTAAAGTTGAACCCAAAGAGATTTCAAAGGCCCTAACACATCCAGGGTGGGTTGATGCCATACAAGAAGAGCTCAATTAATTCCTCAGGAACAAAGTTTGGAAACTTGTCCCTCTCCCGAAAGGGAAATCAGCTCTTGGTACAAAATGGGTGTTCAAAAACAAGACTGATGAAGATGGAATTGTCATTAAAAACAAAGCTAGGCTTATTGTTCAGCGGTGTGGTCAGCTCGAAGGCATTGACTATGAAGAAACCTTTGCCCCTATTGCAAGAATGGAAGCCATCAGGATCTTCCTCGCCTATGCTACTTACATGAACTTCAAAGTTTTCCAAATGGATGTAAAAATGCATTCCTGAATGGAAAAATCACTGAATAAGTTTATGTTTCTCAGCCTCCTGGCTTTGAGAGTTCTGAGTTTCTAAACCATGTTTGTAAACTTGATAAATCCCTATATGGACTCAAAAAAGCACCAAAGGCATGGTATAAAACTCTTTCTACCTTCCTGATAATGAACAAATTTGTCAGGGGGAGATAGACAATACCTTGTTTATCTTCAGAACCAAGGAGGATGTTCTGCTAGTTCTGATATATGTTGATGACATCATATTTGGATCTACTAAGTATGACCTTTGTAGAAAGTTTGAAAAAATTATGACAAAGAAATTTGAAATGAGTATGATGGGTGAATTAACATATTTTCTTGGACTACAAATCAAACAGGGGGACAAGGGGATCTCAGTCTGTCAAGAAAAATACACCAGAGAAATACTTAAAAAATATGATATCTCTGATTGTACTCCAGTGAAGAATCCCATGGTTCCCCTTAACAACTTAGGTCCTGATCTCACTAGTAAACCAGTCAATCAAACCATATTCAGGGGAATGATTGGATCATTAATGTACCTAACAGCAACCAGGCCTGATGTTCAGTTCTCAACAATTCTATGTGCAAGATATCAGGCCGATCCCAAAGAATCACATCTTACTGCTGTTATGTGACACCCCGGGTAGGGTCAAAATATGCGGAAAATATCCCCATAGACGTCACAAGGGCGGATCGATAGCATATAGTTCGTAGAGCATAAGATAAAAGTAAGTTAAATCATATTACATGTTTATTTTAGCAAGTGAATAAAAATTGTCTTAAACATGGTGGAAAGTGTTTAATTGAGTTTCCCAAATAAAACCCCTGACGAGTCCTATGATGCAGACTTCTAAGATGCTGGAGACCATGCACATACCACGTACTAACTTCATATTCCTGTGCAAAACATACTAACGGGGTCAACATAAAGTTGGTGAATTTACAGATTTTAACAACTAATTAGTTTGGACATATAATAATCATAGAAGTAATAATGCACAAAGCATTCTTACTAAACTGTAAATAACATTTGTTTATAATTAGAAACTGAAGCTTAACCTCATAGTCCTCAACAGATGAGGACGTAGTGTCTTACGGAAAGACACCCATTCCAGTTCCAACATGGTATACGTCTGTTGTCCCGGCCAAGGTACAGTGAGCATGACTCACCCAGACAGGGATGGTCAATCCCTAATAGATCTATTTATATCATTCGGGCGATTTACAACAATTTAACAGTTTCAATAGTAAGCAATCATAATCCAGTTTATACAATCCAGACGTGTCCAATATATGTTTGCATATTTTCTTTCCCAAAAAAGAAAGTTTTATCAAAGTTTAAATGGGGTTGTAAACTCACCTGAGAGTAGGCAATTGCTTGTTTAACACAGATATCCAATTAAAGCTCACACCAAAGTTATGCCTAATCAGATAGTACAGTCTTAATAGATAGTACAAAGAACATGTATGTATGCTTATAGGGATTTTATTCAGTTTATTCATACTATGGTATTTATCTAAATAACCGTAGCTCAAGTAGCATCACATCCATTTAAACTCATTTATATAAGTTTCATTTCTAAGGAAACATGAACTATTTAACTATTAATATCAGTTAGCATACATGCATTAATACTCATTCAACCTTACAATTAAGTTTTATATTTAAGTGAACATAAAAGAAAATGTTTCACTTAAAAATATTAATTCATGTTTAGAGTACTTGTATCTATAATATCTAATTAAATTTATAACCAAATTCTATATTTAAGTAAACGTAAGGGGTTTTACTTATAATATATTTATGTAGTAACATTCAATTTAATTAGCGTTCATATAATTTTATTTCTTAAAAGTATATGAGTACAGGTATTAACAATACATATTCATATTTGTTTATAATTATTTCCTAAAGTAAATATGAATATTTTATATACAAAATATTTTGTTTACTTTAATGTTCTCATGAATTATTTTTAGAATAATTTAAACTGAAGAATTTATACCTTAATTCTTGTGGTTTAATTATTTTAATTATGTTTTATTATAATTAAAAATAGATTTTAGATTTAGGGCTTGGAAATGTTTCGAGGTATGGCAAAACTAGTCCCTCTAGATTTTTAAACAAGTAAAACTTTCGGATTTTTCATATTTAGTACATAGGGCTTGTTATAGTTTCGGCTTATGGCAGATTTAGTCCCTCTAGTATTATCTAGGTTTTGTAACTTCGCTAAAATGACAAAATAGCCCCCAGGGTTTCTTTAAGTTTCGGATTATTGCCCAAATGGTCCTTAGGGTTTTAGAATAACAAAATAACTTTTAATAGCTTCCCAAAATGGTCCCTAGGGTTTAATACTGCCACGGAAGATAATTATTAAACCCTAGACTTTTGGATATTTACATTTTCAGTCCTTGTGCTCACTAGCTTATTAAAATAAGTTTCATAAGATACGGCTTTAGTCCTTAAGTTTTATAAATTGTCATTTTCATCCAAATAGTTTTTATAAGTTATATTTTATTACAAAATCTTTCATTTTATCATGTATAATTATGTGGGCTCTTTAAATGGGCTTAACATCAAATGGGCTATTTTTAGTGTGCTTAGATATATTTCAAGTCCACCACTACATTTGAGTGAGTCTTTAAATCATCTATTGGGCCTAGTACATTGTTAAATCCCTTTAATTAGTTGGATGGGCCTAATTGTGATCTTAAGTCCATTTAAGTCACTATAATTTATAAAATGGGCTTATTGGGTCCATTCAAGTTTTGAATTAACATTTCATGGACTTAATTAATCCATTAACATTAATTTACATTTTATGTATATTTTTACTTAGGATATTCTTATAAGCTTATCATGAGCTTATTATTATTTAGTTTTCCAATCTAAATGATTAAAGCTTCCGTTTTGTTTTATGTGTTATACCAAATTTAGATCTATGTATGTTATAAGGTTATAAGTAGGTCATAAGCCCTAATAGGAGCTTATAACCCACGGCCTATATTAGGTATAGCATAATAAGATATGTCAAGTCCCATTTTAGGGATGCATGTAGTTTATAGGTGTTACCAAATTAGATCTAACTAGGTACACATTGAGAAAATAAATCACAAGTTCAAAATAAGATTTAAACTATGTTTAGGCCTAGAAATCAAACATAGATCCATGTATCCACACATATAGCTCACGGCTATATTTGTAGATCTTGGTGTTTCCAAGATACCCAACTAGTTTATAAAGTCTTGTAATCATTTACAAAAACACATTATGATTATCTAGGTCACATGCATGTTTCCAAGGCTACCATCAATCCAAGAAACAATGTATAGCCCACAGCTATATTGTTCCCTCCCAATATTCCCCATTAGATCTACTAGCTTATTTCATGTATATCATGTTAAGTTAACACTTATCATTAGATCTAGGTTTTTATAAGCATGCATGTACATCTAACCCATTTTAGGGTCATGTGTAACCCACGGCTACATATTCACATAAGTTACTTTGATGGGTTTTAATAGCTCTTTTATCATGTAACATTTCATGTTCCCTTATTCAAACTTAGCAGACATATTATATGGCCTTTACTCATTCTAGTCGTGACCCTTAAGGTCATGGCTTTCATGATTTCTAGGTTTCATAAGTTCTTTCCATGAGATCTATGCTTATTGGTTAACCAAAGTCCCATAAACAAGATTTGTAACCCATGCCATATCTAGATTTATAAAAGGTTTCATATGGCTTTTAAATCTAGTTTAACACATAACACATAAGTCATAAGTTTCTTATTAAAAAGAATTTGAACCAAGATCATAGATCGTATAAATAGGTCGTGACCCATAAGGGCCATAGCCTTAACAAATCTTGGTTTTTAAAATGTTATTCACTTGTGTTTATAGATGTATAAAGATGCATGCATGAAGAAATGAAAGATTATGATGTGTATACCTCTCTTGCCTAAAAGTACCAAAGAGGATCTAGATGAGCAAGGGGATATAAGATCTACTCAAGGTGATGAAGAAAACTCCTAATATAAATTAAGCTGTGGCCCTAAAGATTTGGCTAGGGCTTGTTTATAGTGGTTCCAAGAGAATGATGCTACCAATTGATTGGTAATCAAGATGGGACAAAGATTTGGTTGATTTAATGAATCAACTTTGGATTTTTGTGGCTTATGGCCGAAATGTTTGAGAGAGAAAGGAGTAGAGAGAATTGAGTTGCATGTATGAGAGAACGGAATGTGTGTTTTTCGGCTTAAGGATGAGAGAGGGAATAGAATACAAAAGGTATGCATGCCTTGGTAAGGGAATTAGTGCCAAGTGTAAGCTCTTCCCTTTCCAAGACAACCCTTCTTCTTCCACATATGCATGTGTGTGTCGTGTAAGGCTATCCAAAGAAAATGGTGGGCTTGTGTGGGCTTGAGTTGGGCTAGATCATAAGAAATACCTAACTTTGGGTTAGTCCAAGGAAGTTTAGGGATACCTAAACTTATGCATAGACATATACACGGCCATAAGTCCATGTTGTAGCTTATTTTTCAAATTTTTGTCTAAGTGTTGAGTATTTCTAATACTAAGTATACATCTTACTTACTTGCTATCCCTAGTTTTATTGTCAAGGTTCACATTATGAATCTTTTTTCAACTAGTGTGTATGTACAAGTATACGTACATGTTTAGACAAATTCACACATGACCCATAGAATTGTAACACATGAGTTTATGTTCTAGGATTATTGGGTGGAAATCTATCACATAAAAATCATGGTAAAATCATGGATTTTACAGTACCACCCCGTTATTTTAGCTTTGTCCTTAAAGCTACTAAAACCCTAGTTATAAGTAAGAGATGTTCTAATACATGATTTGTTTCAGGTTCTCTCTCAGATATGGATGGCGTCACAACGCGAGGTGGTCCACATCTAGGTTATTCTTATACGCCTAATCTGGCATTTATGGAAGCTTCCGTCGTTATAGGTGAACAGAAGAGAATGTAAAGGGATCTTTACCCGGATTGCACTACACATCCGATTGAGCAGTAAAGGAGGCTGCTGCTGCAGATGGGTAGACGAGGAATGCAAAGAGATCTTTATCCGGATTGCACTATACATCCGATTGAGCAGTAAAGGAGACTGCTGCTGAGGATGGGTAGGCGTGGAATGCAAAGAGATCTTTCTCTGGATCGCACTATACATCCGATTGAGCAGTAAAGGAGACTGCTGCTGAGGATGGGTAGGCGAGGAATGCAAAGAGATCTTTCTCCGGATCGTACTATACATCCGATTGAGCAGTAAAGGAGATTGCTGCTAAGGATGGGTAGGCGAGGAATGCAAAGAGATCTTTATCCGGATCGCACTATACATCCGATTGAGCAGTAAATGAGACTGCTGATGAGGATGGGTAGGCGAGGAATGCAAAGAGATCTTTCTCCGGATCGCACTATACATCTGATTGAGCAGTAAAGGAGACTGCTGCTAAGGATGGGTAGGCGAGGAATGAAAAGAGATCTTTATCCGGATCGCACTATGCATCCGATTGAGCAGTAAAGGAGACTACGGTTGAGGATGGGTAGGCGAGGGGCTTCTCAATGGGTATTGTAGTCGTACTTGTCCTGGATCTGGGAGGGGACCATTGGTGTGGTGGATTTGGTCAGGAGGACAAATCCATTGCAAATGGTCTCTGATATGAGGAGGACACGCCAACATATTTCATATGCTGGGGAATCTGGGAATTCATTATTTTTACATTCTTTTCATGGGTGAGATACACGTTATATCCCCATACTCGCGGGTGAAGGATTGGGGTTTGAAGGTATAACAACCATGTTTAACTTTAACCCCTCCTATCTTAGCATCTTTTGAGAAAAGACTTACGATCTTTTACCTCTAGGCAGCAGGGTACAAACATTAGTCAATGGTACTAAAGTTTCTACCCAACAAGGAGGCTAAGATTGTTGTCGAGGGCGTTTACGTAAGAGGTTGCAAGTAGTCTGCTCCCTTTGCCGTGAGGCTGAGTGAGAGGGGTGCAGAAAAGAAGTACCTCAAATAGTGGAAATAAAAGAAGATACCATGAATAAAGAAATGTGCGCCTTGCAGGGTGTCGCAACAAGGGTCATGATTTCATTATCACTGGTTCAAAATTTGTACAAATTCTAACTTCTAAAGAGAGGAATTCTCATCTCCCATCGTTTAGTGGATGATGGTATTGTCGAACTAATTGGACCCGAAGAGGAAAGAGGAGTGTCCAAAACATAGGAACTTCACCATTTCCTTACGGGGGATGTCGAATATAGCCCCACAAAGTACACCCATTGTGAGTTGGATGCGCTTTTCAGGTTTAGGGTTGCCTAGGTGGCGGAAATAACCCTACAAAATACACCCATTGTGGGTGTGTTCTTCAGGGTTAGGTAGGGAAGAAACAGGTTAAGGAAACGGGTCACATTCGGACAAAATATTCTTTAGCCCGTTGGTGCTAGAGATGACACTAAGTCTAGTGTTATCTAATGTTAACTATACCGGGGTTATGGCTTCCTAATATAATCAAGGTTTCATCTCACCAAGGTGCACAAACCCATTTTTGGCTATAAGGGATAATCGCATGTTACTTGCCAGTCAATTTGTGCTAAGAACGACATTAAAGTTATCAAGGCTTTCCAGGATCTGACTGGTGTAAGACGGCTGACTCGGAAAGTTTTTAAGGAACAACCTCGGATGAGGGTGTTTAACTATCATAACTTTTTCGTCGACTATCCCATAGTATAATAGGAGCCTAAAACTACCGGGGGTGGGGGGTGGGGGAAATTTCCATTACCTTACTAAATTTAGCAATTGAGGTGCTTGTCCTACACATGTATCAGACATGATAGATGTATATCATTTGTTTAGTAAGGACGTACCAGGTATGATGTTGGGGCCTGGGTTCGTTGGGGCATTGCCGGCCATGTATACTTTCCAGTGAGTTCCCTTGTCGTCCTTCTTCTGGTTGGCCCTTTTGGGACAATCAGGTCTCACGTGCCCAGGGGTTCCACACTCGTTACATATCACAGCTTTCTTCGGCCCACTACCACTCCTTTGTGCGTTGGACTTACCCTTGTTGCGGTTTCCAGGATTGGTGTTGGGACGGCCTGGGGTAGCAACATTGGTTGGACACTCGCGAACAAAATGGCCTTGCTGGCCGCACTTGTAACATCCTTGATATTGCACTCCAACAATATGGTGGTAGTTGCATTTCGAACACTTGGGCTTTGTTCCTGAGTAGTTCTTGGTGCGGGTTGGGGGAGTAGTGTCATCTGTTCGCCCAACATTTTGCTTTTTGAGAGGCTGTTGGTGCTGGCTACGAGTGTTTTCTTCAGTTTTCCTCTTGTTGTCTACTTGTCTCTCAGACAAATTGCGGTTTCGTTTGTTGATCAGCTCGGTCACAATTTCCATGGCACCTTCCACAGTGGTGGGTCGTGCAGCTAGCACCTTGTCATGAATGTTGTCAGGGAGTCCACTGACATACTTTTCAATCTTGTCTCTCCTTAAAGAAAACATTCTGGTGCACATCGAGCTTAACTCTTGAAATCTTTGGTTGTACCAAATGATATCATTGTTTTTACACTTGAGATTCCACAGCTCAACTTCCAACTTTTTCATTTCTCCTCTTGGACAGTACTTCTCAGTCATTCTTTCCTTGAGGTTGGCCCAAGTGAGAGTATAGGCAGTGGCATGTCCAAGGGTGGTGACCATAGAGTTCCACCAAGTAAGGGCGCTGTCGAGTAGAGTGTAGGTACCATACTCTACTCTGTTTTCGTCAGCAAAATCACTGATGCGGAAGACTGTCTCAAGTCTTTCAAACCATCGCATTAGTTCAACAACTCCTTCTTTTCCTCGGTAGTATGAGGGTTTGCATTTCAAGAAGTCGAGGTACGAACAGCCCCTGTTGGAGTTGTTTCTGCGTATGTTGGGGTTTGGGTCATCACCCACATTAGCTTCTCTGACTGTCATCGCTGCCGAAATGCCTTCACCAATCATCTCCCGGAGTTGAGCAGTGGTAACATTATGAGTAGCTTTAGGTACTTCAGTATTAGCGGTATTGATGACATTTGCATTATTGGGGTTTGATTGGGAAATCACCATTTTTCTATAATCATACACAAAATGAGATTATTAATTCAATCGTTGGTGCAGTTTTTATATTATTTGCAAGAGAATTCTTTCATGCATAAAATTCATAATAAATTTGGATAAACTGTCAGGATTTCATAATATAATACGTTGCACAACAGATATAACATAAGAGAGTGATTTCATGCAAAGTTCCGTAGGGAATTTTAAACATTCGTCAAGCATATCAAATCCGGAACAAGGTTTGGCTAGCCTTGCTCTGGGTAGTGGTACACATTGTCTTAAGTACATCATATCCAAAATACATCCCCAAATAAAAGGAAAGATAAGTTACGAGATTACATCACCAAAAGCGGAAAAAGAAGTAAAAGTACAAAGGCCCTATATCATGATAGCCGGGATGTAGCCCGTGAACTATCATGATGTACAAGAAGTCTAGCACTTCTATACTAATCCTGCCTGGATGGTCCACTAGATGATGTCAGGGCTGACGGTGCCGATGGAGCTGGTAGGGCTGCAGAATTTTTCCTGGTGTTCCACAAAGTTCGAACTGTCGTTCGGGTCTCCTTGAGCGAACGAAGTGCAGACAGTAGCTGGTCTCGGAGCCTATCGACAACCCCTCGGAGGTAAGCTATCTCCCCAATAACCCCATCATGCCGGACAGTGGCTAGATCAAAGAAGATAGACAAGGATTGCTCCTGAGTAGCAAGAGCAGCATGGGTCTGATGCTGTAGACCCTCTATGACCTTAATGCGCCGGTGGAGGCGGTAGTTCTCATCCAGTAACCACTTTAGTGCCTCGTCCGTCCTAGCCTGGATGCCCTTGGCAGTCTGGAAGTCTTCCCTCCTAGTACGGAAAAGAGTGTCGATACGCTCATAGATGACAGCATAGCTCTGTTGACTGACTGTCAACTGGCTGCGGAGGTCAGATATCTCTTGCTCATGGCGTACAGCCAATATGGAGATCTGGGTCTGGATGGGATCGACACGTCCTGCCCCGGAGCCTTCCCTGACCTCATAAGTAGAGACGGGCTTGGGTCCGGAGAAATAGTCTGATGAAAAGGATAGAGGCATGGAAGGTGGTATGCTAGAAGGGACCAGGTCCTCCTCCATAGAGGTTGGGGCCGGTGTGGCTGATGCTGAGATAGAAAATGGGTCCTCTGGGAGTACCGCTTCGGTGGCTGGGTCATCCTCTGAATCTAAGGATGACAACCATCCACACTGCGTCGATCGTGGGGATGAACAGACAATTGGAGCAGGAGCTACTCTGGGTAGAAGAGTCGTAGATGCAGTAGGCGGAGTCATGATGCTCTGAAATAATATCATTTTAAGTTTGAAGTGAGTATAGGCTTACAAACAAAGAATAATATTATTGAGATTACATGCTTTATGAAATATATCCCTTCTTAAACAATTTTTAGAATGTTTTGAGGTTACAAATATCTATACTTATACATATATATGTACTATCACGTAACTAGTTCATTTCTCAGTTAGTAAGTGTGAAATTTAGTTTAATATTACTCATATTCGTATTTCAGTATTTTACTATATAGTGTAAAATTTTCAAGTTTGGCACGTTTGACATATAACAATAACTTACTAAACAACATTAATAATCAATGTAGTAAACATACACATATATATACAATTAGTTCACATAGCATAAAATGCCCTAAGATCTATATGCTTAACTAAGACGGTCCCAAAATAAAATCCTACCAAGAGTTTTATAAGTTATAGTCCAGTTTTAAATAAAAGAAAAATTCATTTTATTTTTATTTTATTTAAAGATTTATCTGGTTCTCTATAACTAATGCTCTGATACCATTCTCTGTGACACCCCGGGTAGGGTCACAATATGCGGAAAATATCCCCAGAGACGTCACAAGGGCGGATCGATAGCATATAGTTCCTAGAGCATAAGATAAAAGTAAGTTAAATCATATTACATGTTTATTTTAGCAAGTGAATAAAAATTGTCTTAAACATGGTGGAAAGTGTTTAATTGAGTTTCCCAAATAGAACCCCTGACGAGTCCTATGATGCAGACTTCTAAGATGCTGGAGACCATGCACATACCACGTACTAACTTCATATTCCTGTGCAAAACTTACTAACGGGGTCAACATAAAGTTGGTGAATTTACAGATTTTAACAATTAATTAGTTTGGACATATAATAACCATAGAAGTAATAATGCACAAAGCATTCTTACTAAAATATAAATAACATTTGTTTATTATTAGAAACTGAAGCTTAACCCCATAGTCCTCAACAGATGAGGACGTAGTGTCTTACAGAAAGACACCCATTCCAGTTCCAACATGGTATACGTCTGTTGTCCTGGCCAAGGCACAGTGAGCATGACTCACCCAGACGGGGATGGTCAATCCCTAATAGATCTATTTATATCATTCGGGCGATTTACAACAATTTAACAGTTTCAATAGTAAGCAATCATAATCCAGTTTATACAATCCAGACGTGTCCAATATATGTTTGCATATTTTATTTCCCAAAAGGGAAAGTTTTATCAAAGTTTAAATGGGGCTGTAAACTCACCTGGGAGTAGGCAATTGCTTGTTTAACACGGATATGCAATTAAAGCTCACACCAAAGTTATGCCTAATCAGATAGTACAGTCTTAATAGATAGTACAAAGAACATGTATGTATGCTTATACGGATTTTATTCAGTTTATTCATACTATGGTATTTATCTAAATAACCGTAGCTCAAGTAGCATCATATTCATTTAAACTCATTTATATAAGTTTCATTTCTAAGGAAACATGAACTGTTTAACTATTAATATCAGTTAGCATACATGCATTAATACTCATTCAACCTTACAATTAAGTGTTATATTTAAGTGAACATAAAAGAAAATGTTTCACTTAAAAATATTAATTCATGTTTATAGTACTTGTATCAATAATATCTAATTAAATTTATAACCAAGTTCTATATTTAAGTAAACGTAAGGGGTTTTACTTATAATATATTTATGTAGTAACATTCAATTAACTAGCGTTCATATAATTTTATTTCTTAAAAGTATATGAGTACATGTATTAACAATACATATTCATATTTGTTTATTATTATTTCCTAAAGTAAATATGAATATTTTATATACAAAATATTTTGTTTACTTTAATGTTCTCATGATTTATTTTTAAAATAATTTAAACTTAAGAATTTATACCTTAATTCTTGTGGATTAAGTATTTTAATTATGTTTTATTATAATTAAAAATAGATTTTAGATTTAGCGCTTGGAAATGTTTCGAGGTATGGCAAAACTAGTCCCTCTAGATTTTTAAACAAGTAAAACTTTCGGATTTTTCATATTTAGTACCTAGGGCTTGTTATAGTTTCGGCTTATGATAGATTTAGTCCCTCTAGTATTATCTAGGTTTTGTAACTTCGCTAAAATGACAAAATAGCCCCCAGGGTTTCTTTAAGTTTCGGATTATTGCCCAAATGGTCCTTAGGGTTTTTGAATAACAAAATAACTTTTAATAGCTTCCCAAAATGGTCCCTAGGGTTTAATATTGCCACGGAAGATAATTATTAAACCCTAGACTTTTGGATATTTACATTTTCAGTCATTGTGCTCACTAGCTTATTAAAATAAGTTTCATAAGATACAGCTTTAGTACTTAAGTTTTATAAATTTTCATTTTCATCCAAATAGTTTTTATAAGTTATATTTTATTACAAAATCTTTCATTTTATCATCTATACTTATGTGGGCTCTTTAAATGGGCTTAACATCAAATGGGCTATTTTTAGTGTGCTTAGATATATTTCAAGTCCACCACTACATTTGAGTGAGCCTTTAAATCATCTAGTGGGCCTAGTACATTGTTAAATCCCTTTAATTAGTTGGATGGGCCTAATTGTGATCTTAAGTCCATTTAAGTCACTATAATATATAAAATGGGCTTATTGGGTCCATTCAAGTTTTGAATTAACATTTCATGGACTTAATTAATCCATTAACATTAATTTACATTTTATGTATATTTTTACTTAGGATATTCTTATAAGCTTATCATGAGCTTATTATTATTTAGTTTTCCAATCTAAATGATTAAAGCTTTCGCTTTGTTTTATGTGTTATACCAAATTTAGATCTAGGTGTGTTATAAGGTTATAAGTAGGTCATAAGCCCTAATAGGAGCTTATAACCCACGGCCTATATTAGGTATAGCATAATAAGATAGGTTAAGTCCCATTTTAGGGTTGCATGTAGTTTATAGGTGTTACAAAATTAGATCTAACTAGGTACACATCAAGAAAATAAATCACAAGTTCAAAATAAGATTTAAACTATGTTTAGGGCTAGAAATCAAACATAGATACATGTATCCACACATATAGCTCACGGATATATTTGTATATCTTGGTGTTTCCAAGATACCCTTTTAACTAGTTTTTAAAGTCTTGTAATCATTTACAAAAACACATTATGATTATCTAGGTCACATGCATGTTTCCAAGGCTACCATCAATCCAAGAAACAATGTATAGCCCACGGCTATATTGTTCCCTCCCAATATTCCCATTAGATCTACTAGCTTATTTCATGTATATCATGTTAAGTTAACACTTATCATTAGATCTAGGTTTTTATAAGCATGCATGTAAATCTAGCCCATTTTAGGGTCATGTGTAACCCACGGCTACATATTCACATAAGTTACTTTGATGGTTTTTAATAGCTCTTTTATCATGTAACATTTCATGTTCCATTATTCAAACTTAGTAGACATATTATATGGCCTTTACTTATTCTAGCCGTGAAAGCCGTGACCCTTAAGGTCACGGCTTTCATGATTTCTAGGTTTCATAAGTTCTTTCCATTAGATCTATGGTTATTGGTTAAACAAAGTCCCATAAACAAGATTTGTAACGCATGCCATATCTAGATTTATAAAAGGTTTCATATGCTTTTAAATCTAGTTTAACACATAACACATAAGTCATAAGTTTCTTATTAAAAAGAATTTGAACCAAGATCATAGATCATATAAATAGGCCGTGACCCATAAGGGCCATAGCCTTAACAAATCTTGGTTTTTAACATGTTATTTACTTGTCTTTATAGATGTATGAAGATGCATGCATGAAGCATTGAAAGATTATGATGTGTATACCTCTCTTGCCTAAAAGTACCAAAGAGGATCTAGATGAACAAGGGGATATAAGATCTACTCAAGATGATGAAGAAAACTCCTAATATAAATCAAGCCGTGGCCCTAAAGATTTGGCTAGGGCTTGTTTATAGTGGTTCCAAGAGAATGATGCTACCAACTGATTGGTAATCAAGATGGGACAAAGATTTGGTTGATTTAATGAATCAACTTTGGATTTTTGTAGCTTATGGCCGAAATGTTTGAGAGAGAAAGGAGTAGAGAGAATTGAGTTGCATGTATGAGAGAGGGGAATGTGTGTTTTTTGGCTTAAGGATGAGAGAGGGAAGAGAATACAAAAGGTATGATTGCCTTGGTAAGGGCATTAGTGCCAAGTGTAAGCTCTTCCCTTTCTAAGACAACCCTTCTTCTTCCACATATGCATGTGTGTGCCGTGTAAGGCTATCCAAAGAAAAGGGTGGGCTTATGTGGGCTTGAGTTAGGCTAGATCATAAAATACCTAACTTTGGGTTAGTCCAAGGAAATTTAGGGATACCTAAACTTATGCATAGACATATACACGGCCATAAGTCCATGGTGTAGCTTATTTTTCAATTTTTTGTCTAAGTGTTGAGTATTTCCAATACTAAGTATACATCTTACTTACTTGCTATCCCTAGTTTTATGTACAAGGTTCACATTATGAATCTTGTTTCAACTAGTGTGTATGTACAAGTATACGTACATGTTTAGACAAATTCACACATGACCCATAGAATTGTAACACATGAGTTTATGTTCTAGGATTATTGGGTGGAAATCTATCACATAAAAATCATGGTAAAATCATGGATTTTACATGTTAAACGAATCTTCAGGTACCTGAAGGGTACTCCTTCACTAGGTCTATGGTATCCTCGTTGCTCAGGCTTCGATCTTAAAGGATACGCAGACTCAGACTATGCTGGCTACAATATGGATAGAAAAAGTACCTCAGGTGCATGTCAATTCCTAGGTGGCAAGCTAGTATGTTGGAGTGCCAAGAAACAACAGTCAGTCACAATGTCCTCTGCTGAGGCTGAGTATGTGGCAGCTGCTGGTTGTTGTGCAAACATCCTTTGGATGAAGAGTTAACTCAGGGACTATAATGTGGAATACAAAGTAGTCCCCATCTTCTGTGACAACACCAGTGCGATTGCCATTTCAAATAATCCAGTCTTACACTCAAGGACTAAACACATTGACATAAGATATCACTTCCTTAGGGACCACATCTTAAAAGGAGATACTGAATTGCATTTCATCCCCATTGAATATCAGCTACCTGATATATTTACTAAACCTTTGGATGAACCAATGTTCACTAGACTGAAAGCTGAACTTGGTATGCTGAATATTGATTAATCAGGCTCCATGATGACAACAGATTCATTATAATGTATATTCTTGATCCTCTCCCTGAGTAAATATCTCTTATTGTCTCTCCCTTGACACTGAGGTACATTAAATGATGTAACTAAATGCTCTAAGGATTTAGTTACTTAATGTCCTAGGTTGGTGAGTCACAATATTAAATAAGGAACATATATTCCTTTAATAAATTGTCATAAACCAGTCAAGGGTTCACCAAATGTCAAGTATCCCACTAAGCATTAAATGCTTGCCCTTTTTCTAGCAAAATCCTTTGTAAAAACGTCCTTTCAAATGCACGTGACCCTACGTCATCTCTGCAACATCGTTATCTCTACACTAACGGAACAGTTGCCAAGAAAATAGGGGGACCACTTGTACATTTTCATTCAATGCGGATGTGACAAGAAATTATAAAAAATAAACTCTCTTTCATATCCGAGCCTATAAATACCCTACAATCAAAACAAAAACACACACAAAGACTTTAGCAATCTTACTCTGCCAAAGTTTTCTCTCAAAGAAAAGTGTGTGTGTTCAAACGTTGTTTCCAGAGAAAGTTTCTTGTAAAAGGTAATCACATTGATCACTTGTTTTATTGGTATATAGCACAAACAATCAAAGTTACTGGTGTTTTTAACTCTTGACCATCTTCACAAGGCAAAAGTTTGCATTAAGTCACTTGGTGAACCTTTGTTGTATTATAACAAGAAACAAGTCTTGATTTGATTTACACAAAGTGCCATTGTCCTTTTATTCAAAGATTAAAAAATAACTTAAATGGCATTATCCAAATCTATAACATATGCCCCTCAGGTTGAGCATCTCATCACTGAGGGGTCCACTTTGTAGAAAACAACTATGAGGGAAATTTCAATTACCCTAGTAGTGTATCAGCCTACAAACCAATTTGCAAATTTTTGAAAAACTGTGATTGGGCTTATGCTTTTACTAAAACCCCCTCATTCTTTTACCATGAATATCTCAGGGAGTTATGGTATACGGCTGTGGTTGTAACCCCTACTACCCAAGGGCCTGAAGGTTCTCAGGGGTCTGAGACCAAGTCATATAAGAATTGTGTCATTGCGTTCATTTTGAAGAATGGGAAGACGCCATTGATTTTAGACTTTAAAACATTTTGTCAAACCAGTGGACTCGATTATAACAATGGAAAGTATGTTGCACATCCTGATATCGAGTCAGTTAAAAAAGGCTTAAAAGAAATCGGGGTCCCTGAGTTACTTGTGACTAAAACCCCATTGATCAAAACTGCTTTCCCCATGGTTTGGAGGATCCTGGTCACATTTGTGATTTAGGTGATCGGTGGGAACTACTCATCTACTGAGCAAGTCAATTCTACTCACCAGATGCTAATCTACATTCTTATTAATGCATTGAAGATTGACATAGGAGAGATCATTTATAATGATCTCGTAACCAGGCTCCTGAAGGAGTCTAGGCAAAAGTATGTTTCTTACCCAAGATTCATATCATGCGGCTTAGAACGGTTATTTGGTTCCCTTTACACTCAGGAGAAATTCAATGGTTTTTCTACTCCCATCCTGAGTTCCACAAACTTTTCAAAGAACCCATCTAAAGTCAACCCCATTGCATTGACGGCTCACATGACTGAGGTGATCAGTCGTGAATCATCCGTGTCTCACATTCCCTTCTTACCAAAGAAGGGGAACAAGAAGCCTTAGACTGTGCCAAAGACCAAACCAACAACGGCACAGGGCCATGAGGCTTCCGAGGCACGTCCCAAAAAGGCCAAGGCTAAAAAGACCACCCTTGTTTAGACCAAGCTTCATCTACCCCAAGGAAAAGAGCTTTCGGGAGGCCCTGATAAATCATAGTCAGGGTCGACGGGCCAACCTACTGGTCCTCATGATGGAGAAGGAAACATACAACCTTCTCCTACGGGACTGCCTTCCACTCAGTCCGATGATGGTATTCGAAAATCACAACCTTTGCCTGAGGACAAAACTAAGGCCAAAGACTCAGAGAGACGCCTACGGGTAACACACCTCGCTGATAGGCCTATCACTTTCACCAAATCCAATGAAGGCACACTAACTTACAAGTCTTTGCCCGAGGACCCAAAACTAGAATCCTTAGACTCAGAGGGACGCCCACGGGTAAATCACCCTACTGATAGGAATCTCACTTCCATAACTCCCGATGAAGGCACACTAAAACAAAAGTCTTTGCCTGGGGGAACCACTACTGATCCCAAAGACTCAGAGGGACGCCCACGGGTAAAACACCCCGCTGATAGGATCTCACCTCCACCACATATCATTCGCAAACTGCCCCCTGAGCATCAGTTGGCTAAAACCCAAGCCTCAGGATTTGGGGCAGGGAGTGACGATAACCAAGGCAAACCTTCTTTTGAAAGGGAGTTGGACAAACCACAAGGATCACTGAACTTTGGAGATTTTGTAAATCTTATAGAGGAGCCTGAAGAGCTACTCCAAGGTTTCAGTGACGATGATGACATGATTGAGGCTTGGGATGAACCTGACACTTAGGCCCCTCCTCAGTCAGACCAGAAGCCATAGTCCCCATCCTTGTTTGAGGACATACCGCTCTCCCCTGAGGCTCAACAAAAGCCCTCCCCTGAGGCATCCGAACAAAAAGAGCCCTCCCCTAAGGTAACTAAAAAGCCCTCCCAAGAGGCAAAACTTGACACCTCTTCGTTGGGGACTCAGACTGTGGTTCTGGATACCACTTTTGATGACACCAAGCCTGTCACTAAGAAGGTTTTGTATGAAACCCTCAAAGGTGTCTTAACCCATGTTTCAACCACTCTAAAAGCTGAGGTAACTCAGACTCATGAAGATATTGCTTCCAAGACTGATGAACTCCTTGATGAATTCAGAACGTATGGTGATCGTTTTGACTTAGCTAAGGAGAAGATGAGAATTCAGGTTGACAATCAAATGGAGTTCATCAGCTCTGTCAATAGTATTCATGAGAATCAAGAGAATAATCTCATCAACTTCCTCAACCATGCTCTTCCAACTGTTGAGGCGAATGTGTCCTTAAAGACAACCTTAGATGGACTGATCACTAGTACTACTGAGTCCACTTCCAGGGTTAGTCAACTTCTGGAGTTATTAAAAGAGGACAGGCTCACTGAGGTCTTCACAAGGTTGGACTCTCTCAGGTCTGACTTGGATATAGTAAAGGGTAAGTGTGATGCCATCTATGAGGATGTTCACATGGATTCTGAGGCAGAATTTAGATTGGGTAAGGCTGCACAAGGTTATATGGCTAATGCCTCCAATCATTCTGAAATCTCCAAGTCACTGAAGGATGCTGATATTCCTCGCCTCAGGACCAGAATCACCACCATGGAAAACACTCAGTCCCTCATTCAGTTGGATGTTAAGACCATCAAAGCTGATACTCAGTCCATGAAGGAAATGGTGACTGAGATGTTTCAGGCTTTCAAGGGGTCATCCACCACCACTTCAGGACCATCACAAAGAGCAAAAGTTGGGATCATCAGGTTGATCCTTCAACTTTTGAGGAGGAGAATGTGCCACCAATGATGCTTACTTAGAGTGAACCTCCCTCTCACACTGAGGGGGAGCAGGAAGGAATTGCACAACCCCACTTCAGGTGCCTGTTGTTGGGAATAAAATGTAGCCAGTCCACTTGAGCGCTGACAAGAGGAAAACAAGCGTTGATAAGAAGAAAACAAACGCTGACAGATCAAGCGTTGACAGGAAGAAGTCAAGCGTTGATAGGTTGAAGACAAGCACTGATAGAAAGATATGGTCTACGCGTATTTTGTTTCTAGTTTGTTTCTAGTAAAGATAGGATCAACATTGTATTTTCTATAATTATCTTTACCTAGAATAGTTGATACGTAGACTCTTGTACAAGGCTTCTTATGTCTATAAAAGAAGACCTTTAGGTTATGTTTCATAATAAGTTTTCATACGTTAAACACTTTCATTGTAAGCAAGTTAGTTATTATCAATCAAGTGAAAGTTTGTTTTACATCTTTGTGTGTTCTTGTTTAAGTGTTAATTCAGCATAACACTTGAATTACTTTATACATAAACAAAGTTTCTCTAAGTGTATAACTTGATCTAATATCGTTTACACAAGCTAAATCGATCTAAGTTTGGGATCAACAAGTGGTATCAGATCTTGTTGAGAAACTTTGATCTAAAAGAACACAAGAACCCTAAAATCACAAAAACCGTAATTTTCACAAAACCCTAAAAACATCATGTCCACTCCAGAAGTAACCTCCTCCTCCTCAAACCACAACATCAAGATTCCCATGCTAGATGCAAACAATTTTGAGCTGTGGAAGTTCAACTTTGAGCAATATTTGCAAATCCATGACTACACTCTCTGGGAGATTATTGAATATGGAAACACATTCAATAAAGCTCAAAAGATTGCAGATGCCATTGCTACAAGATCAGCTGTTCAAGGATGTTCTGAAGAAGATAAGAAAGAAAAACCTAACGATGGTAGAGCTGTGTCTACTGATGACATAGCAAAGAAAAGGGTTGATATGAAAAACCTAAGCATTCTGAAACTTTCTTTGGGACAAGAAAATCAGCACAAATACAGAGGTTATGAGTCTGCAAAAGACCTTTGGGCAGCCCTTGAAGTTTCATATGGTGGTAATGTTGATACTAAGGAAGAGAAGAAGAAGAAACTCTTGCATGAGTATGTTGTTTTTAAGGCTCAACCTAATGAGAAGCTTAGTAGTGTGAGAAGCAGACTGCTTGACATTACAAGCAAGTTGTCCTTCATGGGGACAGTAATTGGTGATGTTGACATTATTGCCACTTTTCATAAAAGCCTTGGTGATGCATGGAAGATTGAGGCAAGATCTATAATTGCCAATAACACTCACAAAAGTTCTACTTTTGATGATATCTACAACAAACTGAGGCTGTTGGAGAATGAAACTCTTTTGGAGCATGGAAGTAAGTCTACCAATAGTAACATGGCCTTCTTCTCACATAGTGAAGGTCAATTTGATCAGAAGGATTTATACATGCACCCAGTTACCGGATCAACATGTGTTAATGCTGGATCATATCCTGTCAACGCCTCACATTCAGACGCTGACACGTACAAAATTGACTCACCAAGAGTTAAGCCTGCTAGATTGGATCTGGATACCGTGTGTGCATACATTGCTTCATTGCCCAATGGTTCAGTGCTTACATATGAGGACCTTGAGAAAATAAGTGATGAGCACTTAGAGGAGATGGATATAAAGTGGAACATGGCTCTTGCTAGTATAAGAGAAAACAGGTGGAATAGAAGGTTCAAGAAGAAGATGACCTTTAATGCAATGGACACTGTTGGATTTGATAAATCCAAGGTTGAGTGCTACATTGTCATCGTATGGGGCATTTTATGAGAGAATGCAGATCTCCAAGAAGATCTGATGCTGGAAAACCCTCAAGCCAAATTGTTAAGGCTCAGGATCCTAAGGCCATGGTAACAGTGCAAGAGATTGATGGTATTAGATGGGACTGGAGCTATTTGGCTAAGGATGAGGAAGAGGATAAAGCTTTGGTTGCTGAGATAGAAGAAGAAGAGCATGTTCAATATGCTCTCATGGCACACTCCTCATCTTCATCAGACAATGAGGTATATGATGATGCTTTTTGTAGTAAGGGTTGTCGTTTAAATACTGAAAAACTTAACAAGAGGTTTTAAGATTGTTAGGAGATGTGAGTACTGAGAGATGCAAGTTGTCTAACTATCAAATTGCTCTCACTCAAACTGAAAAGAAAGTTTCTGGGTATAAGAAAATGGAGCTTGACCTAAAAGATAAAATAAATATCTTAAAACATGATTTAAATGCCAGCAATGATATTAGAAACATCATGGAAAGGGTCAATGCTGAATTACAGGTTAAGTTAGATGAGGCTATCAAGAATAAGGATAATGTAGACCTTAAAATTCAGAGATTTGATAAGGCCTCACAAACCCTCGGAGAATGTGTTAATAAACAGAGGGATCCTAGGGATAATTTAATCAAAACTAAACAAATCAAACCAAAAGATTATATTTAATAAAAACCCATAAATAGGATAGCAAAATCCTAGTTATTAAAATGGCACCGCTGCCTTTCGTGAAGATTAACGGTTTTTTATGAGAGACGCGTTGGCTTTTGGGATCCGTTCACTCGTGAACGTTATTTTTCGTGTCAAAAATTTTTCAAAAATCCCAAAAACATTTAAAAAATCCTAAAAAGCATTTCTTTTTCAAAGTTTTGCACCAAAAATATTCTTCTTGCTTATCTATTTTTCTTTATGGATTCTTATGTCCATTGCGTCGGGTGGGAGACGATTATACGGGAACGACTCATGTCAATGGTGTACATGTGAGCAGTGCGGAAACGATATTGACTATACACAATTCAGATTTTGTCCATGGTGCAACTCGACTAATTCGTCCTTTTCTAATCCACCTCCTGTTCCCCCGTGCATCTATTGTGGAAGCGATTCTCATTGGCATGTTTCGTGCCCGGTTCGATACCCGTATGATCACGGGAAAGAACCGGGTTACAATTATGACAATGGTAATAGCTATCCACAAAACTCACCAGATTTTTCTCCATACCCGTGGTGCTATATTTGTGGGGGCCCACACGATGCTTCTTCTTGTGATCTGTCGATGGTCTTTGAGAAAGTTCCGTGCTATCATCCCAGTGTCTATAACTTTGAGCCCCCACATCACACACTCAATCATCAATCCTCTCAGCAAATTAGTCTTGACCAACAACTAACTTCTTTGAACCATGTTCTAGAAAGTTTAGCTCAAATCCGAGCTGACTTGCATCAGGAAAGGCAACCTTTGCTTGATGTGGACGAAACCTTGAAAACCACCAACACCTTTTTGAGCCAATTTGGTCGTTTTCCCTTCTTTTCTACACCAAAATTTTTAATTACAGCGTGGGATAGAATTGGTTTAATTGAACATACTCGGGGAGATGAACAACAAAAATTGCTTCATGAGCTTCTTAAAGATGTGGAGGTTATCAAGGAAGAGTTAGCCGACTATGTCACTCCTAATTGGAATGGTCCCGTCTATTATGATGATGACGACGATGATGTCTACGCTCTCGACCCATCTTCTGAAGTTGCTACTCCTACTCTCGATATTCCTAATGCGTCTAATGATGTTGATTCATTGAGTGAGCTTAGTGATTTTGGTCTCGACAAATTCTTTGATGATGAGGTGTGTGACATACCGACTGCTATGAAGTCTGAGGACGACGTTTCTCTTACGGAAGAGGTCGATCCTAATGATGACGATTTTTCTCCACGCTATGAGAATTTCACTTTTGAAATTTCTCAATCTCCACCGGGAGATGCGGGCGATGACGATTTATTCTCTCCAGCTTACGAGAAGTTCACCGATGAACTTCCTCTTGAAGATGAGGTGGAAGACGTGATTCTCCGTGATAGATTACGGAAAGTGCATCTTCTTATTGCTCAAATCGAAGAGTTGACTTCTCCTCCTCTTTCCGAGTCTTTACGTCCATCTATTCCTCCCGTTGAAGATAATGACCCATTGCTGGAAGAAATCAACATTCACTCAATACCTTCGGGTATTGATGATGATGACACAGAGGGAGATATTATTTTTGATAATTTCTACAGGAAGGTATTGTCCCAAGTCCCCCTCCCGAACACCTTTCATCCTTCCCTTTAGCCACTATTACGGAGGATGAGTGCTTTGACCCGGGAGGTGACATTCACTATTTCATGATTGATAACATTACGGCTTTGCCGAGTGCTCAGTATCCATTGTCTTTGGGGGATAACAATGTGCTTACTTTACCTACCCCACCTCCCGTGGATCTCGATTTCACATACTTCTCGTATGTTGAAAGAATCTTTCTCCCATTTAAGACTTATCCCCTCGCCTCTCCTTTTTTGATGTCCTCCGGGAACGAGGACAAGGTCTTTGATCCTGGTATTACATTCGAGGCTTCCCCATGGACCATTTAATTCGGGGACGAGTCAGGCTCGTGACTCGGTTAATCTAAACAAGCGCTCTTCGGGAGGCAACCCGATTATCTATCTTTACTTGTTTTCACCATAAGTGTAGGGGGAGCCCCGTTGGTGTTTCTTGTTTTCTTTCTTATCTTGTGCAGGGATTAGAGCTTCAAAGACACACTCTTGGTGACTTTTGACGACCCGTGATTCCGAGTTTCCGTCTTCCCGGTTCTGTCCTAAACTCTTTTGATTCACTATTTTATATTCTTCAATATTAAAATATGAATCACTTTAGTTGTCCCTTCCTTAGCGAGATTTAAAAAAAGTGCACAATGTCCTAAGTGTAGGGGAGTTTAATCCCACATGCTTAAACATTGAGGACAATGTTTATATTAAGTGTAGGGGGACTTCTATCGAAGTTAAGTGGGCTTTTCCTTGTATTTGTCCTCATTTTAACCGGAAAATTCGATTTTTCGACATTTTTCAAAATTTTTAATCTATTTTGGCCTAGTTGTATAGTTGTATTTTCCTTTGTTTTGTTTATTTTCTTTCCTTGCTAGAATAAAATTTTAATAAAGTGGTTTTAATTTTCAAACGTTGTGAATCTTTTGACTCAACCAGAGTTTACTCTAGCTAGTATCCTTAACGTGTTTAAGTCAAGTTTTGCTAGGTTTTATATAGGGAGCTTTAAAACGCGAAAGTCTTAACTCTCACGGGTTAAGAACAAGAACTTTTCGCAAGTTCCTATAATTGATCCTAGAGAGTCGTTTATCAAGGGAACTTTAAAATGCGATTTCTAAACTTGAAAAAGTCTAAGAATTTGCAAGATCCTATAGACGACTCAAAAACCCAAAACTTTGACTTAATATGCTAAGCATCCACGAGTCTCATTCCTTGAGATTTTAAACTTTGGAGAACGAGAGATGATAGAGTCAATTATAAGTTTGGTATTCTTTCGTGAATTTATGTGAGTTAATTATAAGCCTATTCTCCTATCGCTTGCTAATAAATTTATCTGCAATAAATAAGGTTGTACGATTTGAAAAGTTACTTAGCTTCTAGCCCAAGATCGTTTAAAAGTTGCTCGGTATGGATTATAGTTCATAGCCAAGGCATAACTTATTGAAGCGGGATGCGAAGATTGGCGAGTCCGAAAAGGCCCTAACAAGGCATAAGGGCTATATTTTGTTGCTAAAGATCCCAAGTGATGTGAAGAATCATTTATCAAAGATCAATATGAAGGATCGAGACATACGACGAAAAGCAAAAACTGCCCAAAAGTCATGGAGAAGTCTATCCGAAAAGACCCTAGCAAGGTATGAGGATAAATAGATTCAAGTCCAAAAAGTAGGCGGATCGTGGTATATCAAAGTCCAAAATAAAGATTGGAGAAAAATGAAGAAGTCGTGGTCCAAATATGAAGAATCTCTCAAAACTTCAAATGAAGAAATTCCTATTATGAAGAGAAGACCATTATTTCATGAACGTCTCTCAAGATTTGAAGTATGAAGTCGCTGCCAAATATCGGTCCGAGAAAGGTCTCAAATCGCGAAGCGAGTTATGCCAAGATATGAACTTTTTGAGGTCCCGAGAAGCAGTTTTAAAAGATTTTGTCCTTTAGCTAACTATTGATTAAATCGTTCACTTTATTTTTGGCCTAAATAACTATCAAAATAAGTCAACAATGCATCCTCGTGATCATTCAAGACAACAATAAAATATAAGAGATACACCTAGGAATAAGGGAGTCTAAGTAAATAATTGGCCCACATGAGTTCGTGTTAGTTTGCTAACTTATAATAACAATGATCTCGTTTTTAAGCTTGGTTTGGAGAATGTGAGGATGATGATTATTCATGACATTTCCAAAACCCGAAGGTATGATTTTGATTTCTTTACTTTGAATGTTTATAATTTTCTATCTCTTTAATAAAGGCCAACGTGATTGATTATGATGAAAAGTGTAATCGTGCTTTGTAACTAATGCATTGCATGAGGACATTGCAATGGTCAAGTGTAGGGGATTTGATAGGTGTGTAAACACCCATCCTTTTTACCACTTAATTACATAATAACCGAGCCAAAACGTGTATTTTATGTCATAAATGTCGGAATTATGCGTGGATTGTGTATTTGTTGTGATTTAGGACGAAATTGTGAAAAGGGGAGAAAACACGGGCATTCACGGGCTTTTATCGAAGAAAAAGACGAAAGACGAAGTCAAGAAATCAAGAGTGCAAAAAGAACGGAAGTCCAAGACCAATTCTGAAGATTTATCGAAGACAAAGTCAAAAGACGGAAGCTTACTAAAAGCCGAAGAACTCAAGTCTTATTTATTGAAGAAATCACAAGACGAGAGTAGAAATCCCGAGACAAAGTCGTTAAAGTCAAAAGATTAAGAAAATTAAGGACTTAATCTTGCAATTAAAGAAAGAAGAAAGAGGGGAGGAAGCTTAATAATCACCTCCCTAATCTCCCCTATAAATAGATCATTAGTGTTTTCATATCATTTTGTTGGCTAGAGTAACACTAGTTCTTCCATTTTAATTACCTTGTCCTTTAAATTCATGTCATTTACTTAATTGTCAAATTTAAATACTTGTCTTGCACCTTAAATACATTTAATTTCAAGTAAGTTTCCTTTTAATTATTGTGAATCTTTACTTTTCTTGTTAATCTCCTATCTACCTTTTTTTAATCTTTAATCTTTATGTTTATTGTTCATGTTCATGTTCTTGAGTTTTTGTTAAATAGATTAAGTGGGTTTTGATTATTTTGATTATTGTTAGTGTTTTTGATTTGGTTTGATTAGTATTTGTTATTAGATTATTTGTGATTAGTTTGATTTAATCTTATGGTTGATTTTGATTAGGTCTCAAATCGCGAAGCGAGTTATGCCAAAATATGAACTTTTTGAGGTCCCGAGAAGCAGTTTTAAAAGATTTTGTCCTTTAGCTAACTATTGATTAAATCGATCACTTTATTTTCGGCCTAAATAACTATCAAAATAAGTCAACAATGCATCCTCGTGATCATTCAAGACAACAATAAAATATAAGAGATACACCTAGGAATAAGGGAGTCTAAGTAAATAATTGGCCCACATGAGTTCGTATTAGTTTGCTAACTTATAATAACATTGATATCGTTTTTAAGCTTGGTTTGGAGAATGTGAAAACTTGAGGATGATGATTATTCATGACATTTCCAAAACCCGAAGGTATGTTTTTTATTTCTGTACTTGTTTTATAATTTTCTATCTCTTTAATAAAGGCCAATATGGATTGATTATGATGGAAAATGTAAACGTGCTTTGTAACTAATGCATTGCATGAGGACATTGCAATGGTCAAGTGTAGGGGATTTGATAGGTGTGAAAACACCCATCCTTTTACCACTTAATTACAATAATAACCAAGCCAAAACGTGTATTTTGTGTCGTAAATGTCGGAATTATGCGTGGTTTGTGTTTATGTTGTGATTTAGGATCAAAATGTGAAAAGGGGAGAAAACACGGGCTTTCACAGGCTTTTATCAAGGAAAAAGACAAAAGACAAAGTCAAGAAGTCAAGAGTGCAAACAGAACGGAAGTCCAAGACCAATTCTGAAGATTTATCGAAGAAAAAGTCAAAAGACGGAAGTTTACTAAAAGCCGAAGAACTCAAGTCTAATTAACGAAGAAACTACAAGACGAGTTTATTAATCCCGAGACAAAAGTCGAAGAATTTGGAAGATTAAGGACTTAACAAGTAATTAAAGAAAGAAGAAAGAGGGGAGGAAGCTTCCTTCCACTAATCCTCCTCCTCCACTATAAATAGACCATTAGTGTTTTCATTTCATGTTGTTGGGTGGATTGACAAACCACTTCTTCCACCATTTTCATTTTTGCACCTTAAATTCTTGCACTTTAATTTCTTGTATCGCACCTTTTAATTCCTTTTAATTCAAGTAAGTTTACTTTTAATTGTTGTTAATCTTTACTTTCATTGTTAATCTCTCATCTTCCTTTCTTCATTAATCTTAATGTTTATGTTCTTTTATTTTTATGGTTTTCAATCAAGTGGGTTTTAATTATTTTGATTATGATTGTTAGTGTTATTGATTTGGTTTGATTGGTATTGATTAGTTGTTCATTTGTGGTTAGTTTGATTTAATCTTTAAGTTGATTTTGGTTATTCTTGATCAGATTCGTGTTCCCTTTTCTTTCCCCTGTTCTTCGTTCATGCTTACTGTTTCTTTTCCCAGATTATTCCGAACAAGCAAAATATTCCGAATGAAGGGATTTTTAGTATTGTTCCGGATCAGTTGTTCATTCGGAATATATTCCGGATCAAGGAAATGTTCTGAATGAAGCTTATTGAATTATTTATTCCGAATCAGCAGTTTCTTTAAATGTTCCGAATGAAGCTTTCTTTATTAATGTTCCGAATCAGTTTCTTTAAATGTTCCGAATGAAGCTTTTTGTATTAATGTTCCGAATCAATGTTTATTCCGGATGAAGGATATATTTCGAATAAAGCTTTCTTAACTTTTATTCCGGATCAGTGTTTTATATTTATTATTCCGAATCAGTGTAATGTTCCGAATCAAGTCTTTTGTTCCGAATGAAGCAAATGTTCCGAATGAAGGACATTGTTCCGAATGAAGGAATTTTTCAGAATGAAGGAATTGTTCCGAATGAAGGACTTTGTTCTGAATGAAGGAATTATTCCGAATGAACACTTTTTCTTAGTTTTTATAATTTCAGTTTTAGTTTATTTTTAAATTCATGTTTTTAAGTTTTGAGCTTTATTTTTCCCACCTTCTTACTTAATCGCATTTTTAATTTACTTGCCTTTAGTTTAAGTTTGCCTTTTTACTTTTAAGTTTGCTTTTTTTATTTCTCGTCACGTTTTTAATTTCTCGTCATTAATTTCCCGTCATGTTTTTTATCTATCAGTATTTCTTTTTCCCGTCTTTATTTTATTTTTATTGTTTCAAGTCTTTGTTTTTAATTAGTGTAGTTAACGACAACCATTCTATTTCTTTTCAACCAAGAACAACTGAGTCGCACTTTGAACCGGAAATCAATTCGAGAAGATACCGAGAAACGAATTTTCAACCTAGTAAAATCCTCACATTAAAAGGATAGGTGTGTAAACACCCATCCTTTTTACCACTTAATTACAATAATAACCGAGCCAAAACGTGTATTTTATGTCGTAAATGTCGGAATTATGCGTGGATTGTGTTTTTGTTGTGATTTAGGACGAAATTGTGAAAAGGGGAGAAAACACGGGCATTCACGGGCTTTTATCGAAGAAAAAGACGAAAGACGAAGTCAAGAAATCAAGAGTGCAAAAAGAAGGAAGTCCAAGACCAATTCTGAAGATTTATCAAAGAAAAAGTCAAAAGACGGAAGTTTACTAAAAGCCGAAGAACTCAAGTCTTATTTATTGAAGAAATCACAAGACGAGAGTAGAAATCCCGAGACAAAGTCGTTAAAGTCAACAGATTAAGAAAATTAAGGACTTAATCTTGCAATTAAAGAAAGAAGAAAGAGGGGAGGAAGCTTCCTAAGCACCTCCCTAATCTCCCCTATAAATAGATCATTAGTGTTTTCATTTCATTTTGTTGGCTAGAGTGACACTAGTTCTTCCATTTTAATTACCTTGTCATTTAAATTCATGTCATTTACTTAATTGTCAAATTTAAATACTTGTCTTGCACCTTAAATACATTTAATTTCAAGTAAGTTTCCTTTTAATTATTGTCAATCTTTACTTTTCTTGTTAATCTCCTATCTACCTTTCTTTAATCTTTCATCTTTATGTTTATTGTTCATGTCCATGTTCTTGAGTTTTTGTTAAATTGATTAAGTGGATTTTGATTATTTTGATTATTATTGTTAGTGTTTTTGATTTGGTTTGATTAGTATTTGTTATTAGATTATTTGTGATTAGTTTGATTTAATCTTGTGGTTGATTTTGATTAGTTTTTATCTAGATCCGTAGCTTTTTCCTTTCTCCTTGTTCTTCGCGATTACTGTTTCCTAGGTATATTCCAGATCAAGGGCCAGGTTATTCCGAGTGAAGGAATTGTGTTGTGGATATTCCGAACCAAAGTCGTTCATTCGGAATATTAAAGATTCCGGATTAAGGCTGTGTGAAGAGGACATTCCGAATCAGAGGATATTCCGGATCAGCAAGTTCATCCGGAATATATTCCGAGTGAAGGATTTGATTCGGAACATTCCGAATCAAGACATTGTTCCGGATCAGCAAAACATTCCGAACGAAGGATTCATTTGGTGCTCATTCGGAACATTCCGAACCAAAGAAACATTCCGAATCAGTGAAGTTCCGAATCAAGGGAAGTTTATTCGGAATAATTAATTTATTCCGGATCAAGGACTCATTCGGAACATTCCGAACGAAGGAGTGATTCCGGATCAAGGTGTGTTCATTCGGAGCATTTTCCGAATCAAGGAGTTTGAGTTCATTCGGAATATATTCCGAGTCAAGGAAATATTCTGAGTCAAGAGTTTATTCCGGATATGTGACATATTCCGGATAAAGGATTTATTCCGGATGAAGGTTTTGTTCAAATATTCCGAATGAGTGTTTTATGTTGATTATTCCGAGCGAAGAAGAATTATTCCGGGCGAAGGTGACATTCCGAACGAGTAATTATTCCAAGTGAGGTATTTTCAGGTTATTTTAAGTTACTGTTTTTAAGTTTTAATTTTTAATTTTCAAGCTTTACTTTTCCCGCCTTTTTCCTTAGTTGCACTTTAAGTTTAATTGCCTTAGATTTATTTTAGCCTTGCCTTAGTTTACGTTTTAGTTGCGTCTTAAGTTTGCCTTAGATAGTTTTAAGTTTGCGTTATTTACTTTTAGTGCCTTTTAATTTCTCGTCACGTTTTAGATACTTGCCATTTATTTTAAATTAGATTTAGATTTAAATTAACGTCATTTTCATTTACGTCTTGCATTTTTTAATTACTACAACGACACAACTATTTGTTTCCACCAAAGACAGCTGAGTCGCATAGTAATCCATTTTTCAATTCGAAGAGACTGTGACGATAAATTTTTATATACAAAATCTCTTACATTAAATTGGCGTCGCTGCCGGCTCTTTTCGTAAAGATTAATGGTTTTCTGTGAGAGACGCGTTGCTTTTTGGGATCCGTTCACTCGTGAACGTTATTTTTCGTGTCAAACATTTTCAAAAAAATCCCAAAAACATTTGAAAAATCATAAAAGCATTTCTTTTTCAAAGTTTTGCACCAAAAATATTCCTCTTTATCCTCTATTATGTTTAATTCTTTTCTTTACCCCTCTTATTTATAATTCTTCATGGATTCGTCTTGCGTACTGTGTGGGAGACCATGGCATGGTTTTCAAACATGTCAATGTTGTACTTGTGAGCGGTGTGGTTTTAATATCGACGATACAAAATTTGGATTTTGTCCATTTTGTAATTCAACAAATTCATACTTCTCCTCTTACAATACTTTCTCACCCTCACCCGTCTATGACAATCCTTATCCTCAAGATGCACCGGGTTTTTCTCCATACCCGTGGTGCTATATTTGTGGGGGGCCTCACGATGCCTCTTCTTGTGATCCGTCGAAGGTCTTTGAGAAAATTCCGTGCTATCACCCCAGTGTGTATAATTTTGAGCCCCCAAGTCACACCGTCAATCATCAACCCTTTTGTGCACTTCCTCCTAAGCAAATTGCCACACTTTTTGACAACTTTCAAAAAGTTCAAGAAGCTTGCAACAAGATGATCGAAAAATGTCAAGCGGATCAGCAGCAAGAGCAAGTATCTAATCTTAATGCTTATACTCCTCCTCTTGTGCCTCCATATTATTATGATAGTGATGACGATGAGAGTCCTATTTCTTGGAACGATGAGAATTCTATTCCTTCTCCCGACTTGCCGGCTCTGGAGCCTAAAGATTCACCCATCCTAAGGGATGAGGATCTTAGCACAACTCCTACAAAGGAATCCGACGAATTCATAAAGTCTAGTGCTGATAACCTTGTCCCAATTCCAAGTGAATCTGAGTTGACATCCGACAGTGACGATGAGTATGATGCACTTTCTTCTGATGATGTTCCTTCCACCAACACTTTGGGAGAGGATTATTTGGCTTTCTCTAATCCTCTTTTTGATCAAGATGATGATTTTACTTCTAGTGATGACGAGTCACTATCCGATGAAGACGTTCCGAAGGAAACTTTCAAGATTTATTCGAACCCTTTATTTGATTTTGATGACGCTTACATATCTAGTGAGGTGAATCCTCTCTTTGAAGAAGGGATTGAGGACATTGATAGCTCTGCTTCTCTTGCTATTGATGAGCATACCTTGTTAGCCATTCCCCCTTCTATCGCAGAGGTGGAGAGATCTGACTCTACTGGAAAGGTACCACAGGTGGAAGGTAATTCTTCTCTTACTTCTCATACAATATTGCCACCTCATCCTACTGCGTGCACACCCCAGCGGGTGATGTATCGTTTTTACTCTCCTCGTTTTGTACCGGGAAATGAGGATGAGTGCTTTGACCCGGGAGGTGACAATGACCATTCTATGATTGATAACCTTACGGCTTTGCCAATTGGTCAGCATCTATTGTCTTTGGAGGATGACAATGTGATTCCTTTACCCACCCCACCTCCCGTGGATCAAGATTTCACATACTTCTCGTATGTTGAAAGGACCTTCCTACCATTCAAGACTTATCCTCCTGCCTCTCCTTTATTATATTCCTCCGGGAACGAGGACAAGGTCTTTGATCCCGGTATTACATTTGAGGCTTCCCCATGGACCATTTAATTCGGGGACGAGTCAGGCTCGTGACTCGGTTAATATGAACAAGCGCTTGTTGGGAGGCAACCCAATTATCTATCTATCTTTCCCTGTTTTCACCATAAGTGTAGGGGGAGTCCCGTGGTGTTTCTTGTTCTCTTTCTTATCATGTGCAGGGATTAGAGCTTCAAAGACCCACTCTTGATGATTTTTGACGACCCGTGATTCCGTGTTTCCATTTTCCCGGTTCTATCCTAAACTCTTTTCGATTCACTATTTTATATTTTCTCAATATTAAAATAGGAATCTCGTTAGTTGTCCTTTCCTTAGCAAGATTTAAACAAAGTGCACAATGTCCTAAGTGTAGGGGAGTTTACTCCCACATGCTTAAACATTGAGGACAATGTTTATATTAAGTGTAGGGGGACTTCTATCGAAGTTAAGTGGCCTTTTCCTTGTATTTGTCCTCATTTTAACCGGAAAATCAATTTTTCGACATTTTTCAAATTTTTTGATCTGTTTTGGCCTATTAGTTTTTCCCTTTGTATAGTTATTTTCTTTCTTTGTTAGAATAAATTTTTAATAAAGTGGTTTTAATTTTCAAACATTGTGAATCTTTTGACTCAACCCGAGTTTACTTATCTAAGTTTACTCTAGCTAGTATCCTTAACGTGTTTAAGTCAAGTTTTGCTAGGCTTTTATATAGGGAGCTATAAAACGCGAAAGTCTTAACTCTCACGGGTTAAGAACAAGAACTTTTCGCAAGTTCCTATAATTGATCCTAGAGAGTCGTTTATCGAGGGAACTTTAAAACGCGATTCCTAAACTTGAAAAAGTCTAAGAGTTTGCAAGATCCTATAGACGACTCGAAAACCCAAAACTTTGATTTAATAGGCTAAGCATCCACGAGTCTCATTCCTAGAGATTTTAAACTGTGGAGAACGAGAGATGATAGAGTCAATTATAAGTTTGGTATTCTTTCGTGAATTTATATGAGTTGATTATAAGCCTATTCTCCCATCGCTTGCTAATAAATTTATCTGCAATAAATAAGGTTGTACGATTTGAAAAGTTACTTAGCTTCTAGCCCAAGATCGTTTAAAAGTTGCTCGGTATGGATTAGAGTTCATAGCCAAGGCATAACTTATTGAAGCGGGATGCGAAGATTGGCAAGTCTGAAAAGGCCCTAACAAGGCATGAGGGCTACATTTTGTTGCTAAAGATCCAAAAGTGATGTGAAGAATCATTTATCGAAAATCAATATGAAGGATCGAGACACACGCCGAAAAGCAAATACTCCCCAAAAGATCATGGAGAAGTCTATCCAAAAAGGCCCTAACATGGTATGAGGATAAATAGATCCAAGTCATAAAAGGAGGCGGATCGTTGTATATCAAAGTCCAAAATAAAGATTGGAGAAAAATGAAGAAGTCATGGTCCAAATATGAAGAATCTCTCAAAACTTCAAGTGAAGAAGTTCGTATTATGAAGAGAAGACCATTATTTCATAAACGTCTCTCAAGATTCGAAGTATGAAGTCGCTGCCAAATATCGGTCCGAGAAAGGTCTCAAATCGCGAAGCGAGTTATGCCAAGATATGAACTTTTTGAGGTCCCGAGAAGCAGTTTTAAAAGATTTTGTCCTTTAGCTAACTAATGATTAAATCGTCCCACTTTATTTTCAGCCTTAATAACTATCGAAATAAGTCAACAATGCATCCTCGTGATCATTCAAGACAACAATAAAATATAAGAGATACACCTAGGAATAAGAGAGTCTAAGTAAATATATGGCCCACATGAGTTCGTGTTAGTTTGCTAACTTATAATAACAATGATCTCGTTTTTAAGCTTGGTTTGGAGAATGTGAAAACTTGAGGATGATGATTATTCATGACATTTCCAAAACCCGAAGGTATGATTTTGATTTCTTTACTTTGAATGTTTATAATTTTCTATCTCTTTAATAAAGGCCAACGTGATTGATTATGATGAAAAGTGTAATCGTGCTTTGTAACTAATGCATTGCATGAGGACATTGCAATGGTCAAGTGTAGGGGATTTGATAGGTGTGTAAACACCCATCCTTTTTACCACTTAATTACAATAATAACCGAGCCAAAACGTGTATTTTATGTCGTAAATGTCGGAATTATGCGTGGATTGTGTATTTGTTGTTATTTAGGACGAAATTGTGAAAAGGGGAGAAAACACGGGCATTCACGGGCTTTTATCGAAGAAAAAGACGAAAGACGAAGTCAAGAAATCAAGAGTGCAAAAAGAACAGAAGTCCAAGACCAATTCTGAAGATTTATCGAAGACAAAGTCAAAAGACGGAAGTTTACTAAAAGCCAAAGAACTCAAGTCTTATTTATTGAAGAAATCACAAGACGAGAGTATAAATCCCGAGACAAAGTCGTTAAAGTCAAAAGATTAAGAAAATTAAGGACTTAATCTTGCAACTAAAGAAAGAAGAAAGAGGGGAGGAAGCTTAATAAGCACCTCCCTAATCTCCCCTATAAATAGATCATTAGTGTTTTCATTTCATTTTGTTGGCTAGAGTGACACTAGTTCTTCCATTTTAATTACCTTGTCCTTTAAATTCATGTCATTTACTTAATTTTCAAATTTAAATACTTGTCTTGCACCTTAAATACATTTAATTTCAAGTAAGTTTCCTTTTAATTATTGTCAATCTTTACTTTTCTTGTTAATCTCCTATCTACCTTTCTTTAATCGTTAATCTTTATGGTTATTGTTCATGTTCTTGAGTTTTTGTTAAATAGATTAAGTGGGTTTTGATTATTTTGATTATTGTTAGTGTTTTTGATTTGGTTTGATTAGTATTTGTTATTAGATTATTTGTGATTAGTTTGATTTAATCTTGTGGTTGATTTTGATTAGTTTTTATCTAGATCCGTAGCTTTTTCCTTTCTCCTTGTTCTTCGCGATTACTGTTTCCCAGGTATATTCCGGATCAAGGGCTAGTTTATTCCGAGTGAAGGAATTGTGTTGTGGATATTCCGAACCAAAGTCGTTCATTCAGAATATTATAGATTCCGGATCAAGGCTGTGTGAAGAGGACATTCCGAATCAGAGGATATTCCGGATCAGCAAGTTCATCCGGAATATATTCCGAGTGAAGGATTTGATTCGGAACATTCCGAATCAAGACATTGTTCCGGATCAGAAAAACATTCCGAACGAAAGATTCATTTGGTGCTCATTCGGAACATTCCGAACGAAAGAAACATTCTGAATTAGTGAAGTTCCGAATCAAGGGAAGTTTATTCGGAATAATAAATTTATTCCGGATCAAGGACTCATTCGGAACATTCCGAACGAAGGAGTGATTCCGGATCAAGGTGTGTTCATTCGGAACATTTTCCGAATCAAGGAGTTTGAGTTCATTCGGAATATATTCCGAATCAAGGCAATATTCCGAGTCAAGACTTTATTCCGGATAAGTGACATATTCCGGATAAAGGATTTATTCTGGATGAAGGTTTTGTTCAAATATTCCGAATGAGTGTTTTATGTTGATTATTCCGAACGAAGAAGAATTATTCCGGGTGAAGGTGACATTCCGAACGAGTAATTATTCCAAGTGAGGTATTTTCAGGTTATTTTAAGTTACTGTTTTTAAGTTTTAATTTTTAATTTTCAAGCTTTACTTTTCCCGCCTTTTTCCTTAGTTGCACTTTAAGTTTAATTGCCTTAGATTTATTTTAGCCTTGCCTTAGTTTAAGTTTTAGTTGCGTTTTAAGTTTGCCTTAGATAGTTTTAAGTTTGCGTTATTTACTTTTAGTGCCTTTTAATTTCTCGTCACGTATTAGATACTTGCCATTTATTTTAAATTAGATTTAGATTTAAATTAACGTCATTTTCATTTACGTCTTGCATTTTTTAATTACTACAACGACACAACTATTTGTTTCCACCAAAGACAGCTGAGTCGCATAGTAATCCATTTTTCAATTCGAAGAGACTGTGACGATAACTTTTTACATACAAAATCTCTTACATTACTGGGATTGGGATGAAAGAATATTCTGTTGTTCCACCACCGGCTGGGGACTTCTATGGTGTCCAAAGAAAGGACTTATCTTGCACTGGTTTACAGAACTCCAAGAAGAGGAATTTATTCCTCCACCAAGATTCCTTACCCCAGTTGAGGAATATAGGCAAAAGTTGACTGATTTGAAAGAATGGAAGAAAGCCAACCCTACCTTGTTTGTCAAGGGTGGCATGCTTTGTGATAGTCCAAATGAGTCGACCCTTATCAAAGTAACAAACCCAATCACTGGCAAGACTGTTGACCTTGGCTCAAACACTAATAGAAAACCTAGCATTAAGTATGCAGAAATGTATAGGAATACTAGGTCACCAAAAAGCCAAGTTAGTGATAATGGAACATGTTTCTTTTCTTCTAGACCTAGAGTTGTGTCTAGAAAAGCTTGTTACACTTGTGGTAGCTTTTCACATTTAGCATATAAGTGTGTCAACGCTTCCAAGGTCAACGCTGACAAAAGGTCAAACACTGTCAGACCAAAAACTTTTGTGGAGCAAAGTCCACAAGTTGTTAGACCAACCCCATTCTTCACTAAAGGGTATAACACTCTTGGACAAAGACCTTTTCAGAAGACCAATACATGGTCCAATAGGCAATGGGTTCCTGTAGCAAACCCTAGGTTCAACGCTGATAAGGGTAAATTCAGCATTGACAAGACCAAATCAAACGCTGACAGAAACGTTGCCAGACTTAAATATTTGCAACCACAGGGAAAGAGGTCTAAAGCTTCTTCTAGCTTGACATGGAGACCTAAGCAAGATCAAAACCCTAATTCTAATGGGATTTCTATGACCTGCAATAGATTTAATTATATTTCAAAGGTTATCACAAAACCAATTGGGGTTAACTGGGTGTTTCATCCAAAAAGGGATGAACAAGGGGTTGTTATGAGAACTAAGTCTGTTCTTGTTGAACAACCAGATGAATCCAAGTCTGCTCAGGCTTGGGTTCCCAAAGAAAACTAATTTTTTTTCTTTATGTGCAGGGAATTCAAAAACAGGTGAATGATTATGGCTATTGGGATAGTGGATGCTCTAGGTACATGACTGGGAAGGAATATTATCTCACTAACTTCACTCCCTTTAAGGATGGTGATAAAGTTTACTTTGGAGGCGGATATGGAACTATCACAGGCAAAGGAACTCTACTCACCAAGAACTTGCGTTTTGAAAACGTGTTTCTGGTAAAAGAACTTGATTATAATCTTTTTAGTGTATCACAAGTTTGTGATAACAAAAATAAGGTTCTTTTCACTGATACTGAATGCTTGGTGTTGAGCAAGGATTTTAAAATACCAGATGAGAAATTTATTGACTATAGAATACCTAGGAATAAGGACATATATAATGTGAATCTTAATAGGATTAGGATGAATAATAACATGTCATGTTTTTATGCTAAAGCTTCAGTTGATGAGAGTAATCTATGGCACAGGAGACTAGGGCACATCAACTTTAAGAACATAAACAGACTTGTGAGACTTGGTTTGGTTGATGGTTTGCCTTAAAAAGCTTTCCACAATGACCACTCTTGTGTTGCATGCCTTAAAGGCAAGCAACACAAGGTCTCATTTAAGTCTAAACAGGTGCACTCTAGTTCTAAACCACTTCACTTGCTGCATATGGACCTGTTTGGTCCAACTAATATAGAGAGTTTGAATGGTAAATCATACTGCTTCGTCATCACATATGACTTTTCTAGGTTTACTTAGACATTCTTTTTAGCTATGAAAAGTGACATTGCTGATACTTTAATTAACTTTATTAACCAGATTGAAAAGAAAAGTGGTAATGAAGTTAAAATGCTTAGAAGTGATAATGGTGGTGAGTTTAAAAATAAACTGTTGGATGATTTTTGTGCCAAGAAAGGGATTACTAGGCAGTTTAGTATTGCCAGAACCCCACAGCAAAATGGGGTTGCTGAGAGGAAGAATAGAACCCTAATTGAAACAGCCAAGACCATGTTAGCTGATGCTCACTTTCCCATAGCTTTTTGGGCTGAGGCTGTGAATACAGCTTGTTATGTTCAGAATAGAGCATTGTTCAACAAGATACATAACAAAACACCTTATGAGTTACTTTGGGGAAGGAAACCTAATATTGGTTTTCTTAAACCTTTTGTCTGTCATGTAGTTGTACTAGATACTAGTGATGCCTTAGGTAAATTCAGTGCTAAAGGTGATGAAGGCTACTTCATGGGTTATTCAGTGCAGAGCAAGGGATATACGGTTTACCTTAAGAAGGAAAAACGTATACTTGAGAAAGTACATGTTAGGTTTTTAGAGAGTAAACCTAGTGATCCTGAAAGTGGTCCAAATTGGTTGTTTGACTTGGAACCTCTATCTAGGACTTTGAATTATATGCCTGTTACTAATCCAGACATTGTGAAGGTAACTTCAAATGTTGTGGAAGAACCAGTTGTTGATGTTTCAAGTACACAGGTTAATGAAGAGGTTAGATCACAAGCAGACAAGACATCTCCCATTCTTGAATATGTTACTGTTCCCATATGGATAGATGCTTTTGCTGCTGCTGCTGCTGGAAAGGAAAATGGTAGTCCCCAAGTATCACCAGTTAACAACATGCATGGTCCTTCAGGCGTTGACAAAGGAACATCTGGCGCTGACAGGACAAATTCAGGCGTTGATGGCTCAAACGTTGACAACACCATTTTAGACGTTGATGGTTCAAACGCTGACAACCTTGGTTCAGGCATTGACAACTCTTTCGAGCATATTTTATCTTCAAATTTTGAACAAGGTGAACCTTCAAGTAGGAATGTAGAGGTTCATACAAATATTAATGGAAGAGAGTCTGAAGAAGATATTGGTAACTTGGATGATGAGATTGAAGACAATAGACTTTTTGAGGGAGGAGTTCTTACTTATACTATGAAGAATCACCCCACTTCTCAAATTATTGGGGATGTCATGTCTCCTGTTCAGACTAGAAGATCTCATCAGAGTCTTGGAGGATTTATTGCCAATATACAAAAGAAGATTGATACCCCTCTTGTTCAAGCATGTTTGTTTGCCCGTTTTCTGTCACAACAGGAACCCAAGAAGATTTTTGATGCTCTCAAAGAACCAAGTTGGGTGGAAGCAATGCAGGATGAGCTTTACCAATTTTCAATTCAGGATGTTTGGGAGCTGGTTGATTGTCCCAGATATGTCAGACCTATTGGGACAAGATGGGTTCTTAGAAACAAGAAAGATGAAAGAGGCATTGTGGTCAGAACAAGGCACGTTTAGTGGCTCAGGGATATACACAAGAGGAAGGGATAGACTATGAGGAGGTCTTTGAACCAGTTGCAAGGATTGAGGCTATAAGGATATTTCTAGCATATGCTTCCTGCATGGGCTTCACTGTATATCAAATGGATGTGAAGAATGCTTTTATGTATGGTACAATTGTTGAGGAGGTATATGTGATGCAGCCTCCTGGTTTTGAAGATCCAGAAAATCCAGACAAGGTGTATAGAGTCAAGAAAGCTATGTATGGACTTACTCAGGCCCCAAGAGCATGGTATGGCACATTGTCCACTTATCTGGTGGAAAATGGATTCAAAAGGGGCACCATAGACCAGACATTATTTACAAAGAAGGCTGGTAAGGATGTCTTACTTATTCAGGTTTATGTCAGATTATATCATCTTTGGTTCAACCAATCCAAAGATGAGTGAAGACTTTTCAAAGCTTATGACAGACAAATTTAAGATGAGTGCAATGGGGGAGATGAACTTCTTTCTAGGGTTACAAGTTCAGCAGAAAGAAGATGGTATCTTCATCTCTCAGGTAAGTATGTAGCAGAGATCTTGAAGAAGTTTGGCTTTTCTCCATATGAAAAGAGGGCTACTACTCCTATGGATAGAGAGCACCCTTGGGGAAAAGTTGGAGATGTAAAAGATGTGGATGTCAGGCACTATAGATCAATGATTGGTTCATTGATGTATCTCACAGCCTCAAGACCCGACATTATGTTTGTTATGTGTGCATGTGCACGCCATCAAGTGACTCCCAAAGAATGTCACCTTTATGCTATCAAGAGAATCTTTAGGTACCTTAGATGTTATCCAGATTTGGGATTATGGTATCCAAAAGATTCACCATTGGAGCTTATTGCATATTTAGACAGTGACTATGGTGGTGATAAGTTTGATAGAAAATCCACAACTGGTAGATGTCAGTTTCTTGGGAGTAGGTTGATATCTTGGCAATGCAAGAAACAAACAGTGGTGGCCAATTCTACAACTGAAGCAGAGTATGTAGCTACAGCTGCTTGTTGTGGACAAGTCTTATGGATTCAGAACCAGCTGTTGGATTATGGGTATAATTTCATGCATACCAAGATTTTTTAGACAATACAGTACCTTTTGCATTATTAAAAATCATGTACATCATTCTAAAACAAAACACATAGAAATTAGACATCATTTTATAAGGGATTGTTTTGAAGAGGGTTTAATACAACCAGATAGGGTTGACACAGAAGAAAATGTGTCTGCTTTATTAACTAAACCTTTTGATGCTGGAAGGTTTCAATACTTGGTAACAAGTATTGGAATGATAAATATCACATAATATGTCTTTTGGGGTCTTATTGTAAAAGTATGTACAGGATAATGCATTGTTATTGGTCTTTTTGAAAATTTAGATTTTCCACTATATTTGTCTAACGCTGACAAAGGTTACCTTAACGCTGACACGTGTTATCGTGGCGTTGTCAGCAACAATGTTAGTTTTGTGGTTTTTAATCTAAGTGTGCAGGCGTTGATAGCATTGTACCATTGGATACAGAGTTGCTTATGGATCCTTGGAGAATCATTTGAGCATGTTTTTATTTATGGATGATGGTTGGAATATTTATATTCCTATCTTGACATAAATTTTTATGTTCATGCATATTTTTGGGCAACATATGTATCACAGTTTAAGGGGAGGTTTTAGGAACCTTTAGTACTTTTGGGTATTCTTATAATACTCTTATCACAATTCTAGATTGTGTCCACAGGTGAGTATGAGTTAGTTTACTAAATCATGAGGCACTGTAGCATGCAAAGTTGATATACTATGCATGCTGCCAAGACATTTTTGGCCTAGAATTGGATGTGGTCTGTTGGGAGACTTGGGAATGATTTATCATGGGTTTTACCTGGGAGTTACAAGGAATTTTATGAGATAACTTAGTTGTTAAGAATTTTGGTTAGCAAGGGACACTAGAGGACTGTTATGTCTATCTTGCATAAGCAAGTGTGCATAACTGGACAGTGCTTGCCGCCCTATAATAATTATCAATTTATAGGTTATCTTCACTAGGATAAATTACTTTGTTAAGGTCCTTTTTCATTTTTATTACTTTTTTTTTTGGACGCTGACAAGTATTTTTCCAAGCGTTGTTATGACCAATTTAGACGCTGACATGGCTTTGGCAAACATTGACAAGAATATAGCCGTTGGGCGTTGATGGGTTAGTTTTGACTGTTGACACTCATTGGGACCTACCCAGTTGTTATTTTTGACGAATTTGGGGGCCGTAATTTTGGGAGCAGATAACTTTTAATTAATGCACAAGGATAACTTATTTTCTTTTCAATATTTTCATGATTATATTTTGAAAATAGTTGCCTAATGTTTGACCAATCACATGTGCCTATCTCTCCTATATATTTGGCTCCTATTTTTAAACAGGGTACCTCATATTCTTGTCTAACAATTTTCTCCTATAATTCATCTTTCTAAATCATTCACAAACAGCTTTCTTCAACAATGGCACCAAACTTTAAACCAAGTGACTTGGTATTGGGATTCAGGAGTCAACACAACATGATTGCATATTTGGACACTGATGATACTCTGTTTCCCCAATACACCCAGATGGTGGCGTATTTGAATGCATCTCCTATTAGGTATGCTCTTTCTTATGCTCCTCTCATCTCTGTCACTCATATTAATCAGTTTTGGAACACTGTCAGTTCCTCAACAATTAATAATGTGACTACATTATCATCTATTGTTCATGGGCGTACTTGGGTGGTTACAGAAGCCTTGGTTCGCCAGGCTTTGAATCTTGATGATGCAGATGGTATAACCACCTTTCCCATACATGAAATAGAACAAGGACTTCGGGCTTTGGGTTATCCTTTCCCTGATGAGGGCACTTTAAACAAATATCATAAACAAGAGTTTCCCCCAGCCTGGAAGTACCTCATACATGTCATCCTACAATGTTTGAGTCCCAAGTGTACTGCACACAATGAAGTTAATAGATCAATTGCTAGTGCAATTGTGTGCATTGCAAATGGGCAAAAGTTTAATTATTCCAAAATGATTTTTGATGGCATGTGTAAAAACAAAGGGAGTAAGATGACTTTGGCTTATCCCAGATTTTTACAAATGGTTTTTGATGTGCAAAACTACTGCAGAAGGGATCATGATGACTTTTATGAGATCCCTGTACAAAAGAAAGCTATTTTTACCAAGATGAATTCACCCCCTCACCGTGAATTACCCCTCACCCCAGCTATGCTTGCTGTTATTGCAGCAGCACAACCCCAACCAGACCCACAACCACAACTTAACCCAATACCAGAACCTTTACTTTCACCACAACACATGGAAATTGACCAAGAACCCTTTGACGCTGACACATTAAATGTTGGCGTTGACACACGTAATCCAAACGTTGACACCTTTCCTTCACAGACCCAAACACCCCTTAACCTTCCCACATCTACCCAATCCACATCATCTTCTACCCCACCACAATATAGGTTGCAAAAATGCCAAAGGACTACTGGAGTGTTCTCCTCTAGTGGTCCTAGCCATGTAGCAGAGAGAACCACCACCACAAGTGTGGTTGGTGCTATGGATGAGGCTGGGACTATTGGTTCTAGCTTAGATGCAGGCCAAGACAGTCCTAACATCTTTAAGACCTCATCCATGCCCCATGACTCTACCTTGGGAGGTCAAATACCTATTTTAGAGGAGGGCAGATTGGAACCATACACATTGATGGAATTGACGACTGTCTACATTAGCTTGCAAAAGCAAAATGCAGACTTGGTACAAATTGTCAGTACACAAGGCCTTGAACTCAAGCAATTGAGGGAGAGGATTGTCATTTTGGAGAATGCTAGCACTAGGCGTGGGATGGAGGAATCTTCTAAAAGGGAGGATGAGCAGATTAATGTGAGTGATAAATGCTCACATGATGGAGAATCTTTGGGTGTTGCTGAAGCCCTCACTGCATTGAAGAAGCAACCAGGTTTTGATAGATCTCTGGTTACTCCTACAAATTTAAACTTGTCTTTTACAGCTATGTTGGAGCAATTTACAAGAGACGCTGAGACAAGTAAGTTGGGCATTGACAAGCAAAATTTGAACGCTGACACACCAAGCGCTGACAAGAGTAATTTGGGCGCTGACACAAGGAATTTGAGCGTTGACAGACCTGCAGATATGTTTGATGTATACCAGTCATCAGCTATCATCAAAGAAGTGTCGTCACAGTTATTACCATCATCCTTACCCATCATTGATCCATTAGATAAGGGTAAAGGAATTATGGTAGATGTAGAAGTTCCAAAGGATGTAGCACAGGTAGAGTTTAATTCCAGGTTGGCTGCACAACTTGTGGAACAAGAGATGAAGAAGGTTGGAGAATCACCATTTGTTGTCACTTCAGAGGAACAAGAAGGAAGTGATGAAGAAAGTTCAGATTCAAGTGTGATGATAATTGAACAACCAGAATGACTTGAATTGGTGATGACTTGGCAAGGGAGAAGCTTAGAGAGTTGAAATTGCAAGTAGACTTTGATATGCCAGAAGTAGTTCAGATGTACCATGCTTGGGAGAATAGGATTATGGAGAATCCACATTTGACAATTTCAGACCAGATTTGGGGGTTGGAGATTCTTCTAAGAGTTCAAAGTGACTGCAAGGTAATTCTGAAACACAAGGCTAGCAATGTTTTCTCACTGCTGGAGAGGGATAGAAGAGAGCTTTATTACATGCTACTCAGATGTCATGGAACTGGATGGACCTTCAAGAAATTGCAGGGATTATCTTTTCAAGAATTGGAGTACAAGGCTTATCCCATTTGGGCAAAAGTGTAGGAAATGAACACTCTAAGACTTCTTTCAGATGAAAGGAAAGAAGAACTTGCAGAAGAAATGGAGATTCAGAAGGCAATGATTGTTCCAAGGCCTTTGAAGAAGGGAGTTCCACTTGAGTTCCCTAAAGATATGGATAAATTAAATCCCAGTGAAGCTTTATAAGAAGGAGCATCAAGCTCTCACCAATGAAAGCTTCAGATATGGTACAAGTGTTACCTCCTGATGCCAGAAACCCTATCATAAGCTATGAAGAAGATGCAAGTGGGTTTTGAAAGATTGGCAGGTATGGGAAAGAGGTACACACATTTACTACTCTTATATCTCTCTTTGCAAGTGTGGATAGAGAAGACTTGGTAGACCTTTGGAGGTTGTTAGAGGCCAAGTATGAGACTGAAACTCCTACTTCAGTCAATGGAATAAAACTTTGGTCAACATTCAAGAGAATGTGTGGACCAAGAGAAGAAGATCCTACTGTTTGGAAGGATCTTGAGGATGATGTCAATGGTCTTCAATGGCGTCTGTATTCAGCTGCTGGTGTGTATTATTTGAGCTCTACAAAGTTTGCTGAGTATCTTCTTATAGATGGTCAGTATCCCATGTCCAAAGAAGTTTTGGAAAAGATGAAGACAGCACAGCTGGAGATTGACTATTCAAGTGACGTGGCCAAAGATTTGATTAGGCATGTTTATTACCAATATGATAACATTTGTAAGATTCCTCCTAGTTCTTAACTTTTATTCAGAAACTTGATTACTAGAGTAGATATCAAGTTTAGGGGAGGATTGTTGGGAATAAAATGTAGCCAGTCTACTTGAGCGCTGACAAGAGGAAAACAAGCGTTGATAAGAAGAAAACAAACGCTGACAGATCAAGCGTTGACAGGAAGAAGTCAAGCGTTGATAGGTTGAAGACAAGCACTGATAGAAAGATATGGTCTACGCGTATTTTGTTTCTAGTTTGTTTCTAGTAAAGATAGGATCAACATTGTATTTTCTATAATTATCTTTACCTAGAATAGTTGATACGTAGACTCTTGTACAAGGCTTCTTATGTCTATAAAAGAAGACCTTTAGGTTATGTTTCATAATAAGTTATCATATGTTAAACACTTTCATTGTAAGCAAGTTAGTTATTATCAATCAAGTGAAAGTTTGTTTTACATCTTTGTGTGTTCTTGTTTAAGTGTTAATTCCGCATAACACTTGAATTACTTTATACATAAACAAAGTTTCTCTAAGTGTATAACTTGATCTAATCTCATTTACACAAGCTAAATCGATCTAAGTTTGGGATCAACACCTGTGATCTCTACACCAGAACCCTTAAATTCAATTCCTCCCAACCCTGACCCCTCAGTATCTAATTTAGATAGGGGCAAAGGCATTGCTGATGAAACCCTAACACCTCCACCCAAGAAGCTTGTAAAAGCTTCAAGAGAAAGAAGGCCTGATCCTGATGCCATTGTCTTGATACCTTATGAGATTAATGGAAAGATGTACAAGATGACTCCTGATCAAATTTAAGAGTACTTAGACAGAATGGAGATGGCTAAGGCTAGTGAAGCAACAAGGGCTGAGATACTAAGGGTATCCACTGAGTTTGTTAAGGAAGTGGGTGGTGACCCTGAGGCCTTGTTGAGTAAGAAAGGGGGAGAGGAGTTCATTCAGAAGCAAAAGGAGGAACTCAAGGTTATTCAGGATGAAATGGTCTTGAAGCAACAACAAAGAACCACCCAACTAAAGAAGTTATATGACCAATACACCAAAGTTGTCACTCAAAGAAGAAGGCCTGAACCAATCACAAACCTTCAAATTATTCCTCATACCACGCCATTCTCAGTATCTGTTTACATAAAAAATGATGAAAGGAATTTTAAAGTTATGAAGAAATTTTCATTTGGTGATTTCGGTCTCAGTGAGTGCGACGAAATAGGTAGTATCTTCAGGACCAAGACGAATAAATGTGTCCCTGCGATACTCAACTCTCTCAGTAAGAGATATGAGAGGTTGAATCAGATCAAGGAACAGTTAGGGATCACTGAAGATCTTCCTTTAGATGAATAAAATCCTACCAAGACTCAGGGAAGAAAAAGAAAAAGAGTTGAGCTTGAAGCTGAGACTAAGATCCCTGGGTTAGACTACAATCGTACTCTCCCTAAAAATGTCCCCTTTGTAAACAATATGGTCATAAAAGAACCTGAATGGGGTATCTTCTTCATTGATGTATTCGGGGACCAAGCTTTTCAAAGAAAGAGTGACATCGAAAAATGCACCACTAAGAGTGTTCTCATCTTTCTGGTGATGGCTAGACAAGTTCACACTGATGAGAATAATAGATTTGCTGAGAAGCTCAGGGAGATAATTGCTAGGAGGCATGATAAGGAAAAGGTGTTAAAGTCATCAAGGGTGAAGAGGGAAGCAATGGATTCCTTTATAATTGTAATCTTTTGTTTTATTTATGTTTCTTGTATCAGACTATTCAGTCTTTGTAATGATGATAAAAAATGAAGTACTTTGTTAAAACAAGTCTTTTCATCAATAGAATAGTTTGTGTAAGAAGAAGCCTCTTTGCTCACTTATAACAATTTCACTTAGGCATATTTTATATCCAAATAGGGGGAGATTGTTAAGTCAATTCAGTGCCTAATGATCTCACTCATGGATTTGAATAACAATCAGCCTAAGTGAAGTATTAACCTTGAACATAATGAAGTCACTGAGTGAACAGTCACTCAGTGAGTTACCTTCGAGTTCCTAGACTGAGTCTAAAAGAAAGACTCGAGCATTCAGAGAGGCGAAGCTCAATGAATGACTTCTAAGACGAAGAAGAAGGTGATGGGTTTAGTGAGTTGTGGCAATAGACTCACTGAACCCCATACGATCTCCCTGAAGAAACAAGCATTCTCCAAGACTGGAGTAAAGGCGGGATAAGTTGAATTGTGATAAGATGGAGTACATCACACAATTAGTGTTACTTACCCTTTTAGGATAGATAGGGTACTGACAAGTGTAAAAGGACTTATGTCCTAATACTTAGAATAGGCTAAGACAAGATTGTACACTGTACCAATAATACAAGAATTGCACATGGGCAATTCTTTGTCTTCTATCTTACTTTCCTTCTATAAATAGGATGCTTTTAAAAGGAGATAAAGAAGTTTTTGCACTAAATGCTTTAGACATTCACAAACAAAGTTTCTCTCCTCCAAATACGATCAAACACTTGAGTTCTAAACTCTTGTTGATAGAATCGTCAAGCTTAGCAATCGTTAGGATTAGACTAGCTTGTTAGTGAGGAGATCGCCAAAACACACTTTGTCTATTAAATCCTTATTGTAGCTTCGTATACAATAGGGTATAATTCTTTAATAAAGCTAGAGTTAAATGTTGAAAACCTTTGTGTTATTTACTTTATTTTATATTAAGTTTATTACATTACTTAACCATGGGTTAGGACTATACTTAGATTCTTAAGTATAGCACTAATTACAAGGGACCAACAGATTATATGTCGCTTGCCTAACTAAAATCTTTTGGTTCATCAAACTATATAAACTTAAACTTATGAACTCACCAACTTTTGTGTTGACGCATTAGCAATGTTTTTCTCAGGTATCAAGACGGAGGAGTGACGCGGTTGTGCTATGGAGATTAATAAAAATTTTGTGACTATCTCTTTGGAATTTGAATATTTAAAACAATGTTAATTTGTGATCTTGTGTTAAATGCTTCCAAACAAGTTTATTATGGTTTAATTAATTTAAACGACTTTTAAATAGTTGTTCTTTATATATATGTCTTATAATAGTCATGACAGTCGCACGCTAGTGTATTTACGTACTCTGATAATTTGGGGGTGTGACATATTGGTATCAGAGATGTGGTTGTAGAGAAATAGGTTATTTATATAAAAAATCATTTTTATAAACGTTGAGTCAAAAATAAAATTTGAAAAGAGTAACACTAGACTATAACTATCTCTCTAATCTCCTTGGGCCACTTCACTCCACGTCTTCGATACAAGTAAGTTTTAACTTAGTTTAAATTATGGGGAAATTATGAAAATGTCCTCCGCATAAGTGGTTTAGTCATTTTATGGTCCTGATTTTATAAACTTCTTGAAATGTCACGTGCAACGGGGAAACTAAATAATATTTCTAGAATGATGACATGTGGCATGTATGTTTAAGGTATTTGTACCTTCATGTTTTATGTGTAACTTGTACTTTTTGTTCTACTTAACTTTGTGCTACTAGTTTTTTTTCATTTGACACAATTAATATTATATTCAGCATAGTACATTAAGTAACTTTGCAATAATAATTTTTTTGGGTAAAGGGGACTATCCCCGGTAAATTATATTACGCCAAACAACGTTGAAGTACAAAAGATATAGGTGAGACCCCATATCAAACCCATAACATAGGCAACAACCAAGCAGACTATTGGAAGTCATCCGACTTACTAGTTCAACCTGAATTTCCTCCATGAAAATAGGAAAGAACAATGAGGATTTGTTAATTCAAATAGACGTGACGCCATCTGGGTCATTATCGATTGTTTTACTAAGGCTGTAGGATTTATTCGTATCAAGAAAAATAATGATATGGAAACTCTGACGAGGTTATACAAGAAATAATCTGTCGACATAGAAAATCAATATCTATCATCTAAGATCGTGACGAGTGATTCACATATTAACCCTAAGAGTATATACAAAATACCCGAAGGTAATATGTTATACTTAGTCTATTATTTTAATAAGTATATGAATGTATTAAGTGGAAGAACTATCCAAATACTAAACTACATACTCCATGTATGTGTTATAAAATTTGAAAGGACACTTACCATTGGTAAAAATTTTTGTATAACAATAGTTCTTATGCTAGAGTTAAAGTAATACTATTAGAAGAACTCTATGGAAAGAAGTGCCATTTATGTATCTGCTGGGCTAAAGTTAGAGATTTTCAACTTACGAGACCCAAAATAGTTCATGAAACTATTGAAAAGATTATTCAAACCCGATGAAGATTTCGAATTGCAAGGCAAAGTTATGACAACTTACAATATAAATCATAATAAATTATGTCATATTATTATGTATTTACCTTGAGAAGATCTTACTCGATTCGAAAAGCAAGAAAAGGTACATCAGACCATTCAAAGATTTTGACTTGGCAGTGACATATTAACTTGAGTTTCCTAAAGAACTCAATAATATTCATGATACTTTTCGCATTACGAATCTGAAGATATGTTTACATAATGAATCTATTATCATCCCAATAAAAGAGTTTCCGCTCAATGATAAACTAAATTATGTGATATGATGAAAAATTTATAATTATTTCATTATGAATGGAACCCCGTGAGAGGGAATGGATACGTTTGGAAACGCGAGGATGATGCTCATCGTTTTCTTATGACATCGCTTTTTTATCTAAATAGCGGGAATAGATTTCCTTAAGGGAGAGAGATTGTGAGAATCCTCTAATTTCATATATGTGTTATGTGCTATAATTGTCTCAATATGAAAATTTGGCTGGAAATTTTTGGTTTTATACCTTACTTGGTAAGACTAACTTCTTCTCACAACCTGAACTGCCATTACAACATATTCCTATATGTTGTCAACACAATGTATATATCAAGTCTAAGTTCTAAAAGTAATCATATAAGTTCAGTATTGATACAGACATCTCAAATGTAACTATGATTTCCTAAATTCACTTAGGAACCCTAGAATCCCTAATTTTTCATCAATGACGGCTGGAAAAAATTCCTCTTTTGTGAGTCAATTTTCTATTATCCTATAATCGAAATGCTTTATAAAGATGTTGTTTTCTCGTTTAATCAGTGATAAAGCTTGAGTTAACATTGTTTTTATTTAGTTGTACGATTTTAGGGTTTAGCCAATTGGTCGTTTTTTATTTTTTTTTCTTGATCGCAATGTGTTACGCGTTCTCTAGGTTTTTAGTTGTTTCGTGTGTATCTGGTCGTTACTTGCACGATTGTCTCTTTTGTTTTCCATTGTAATCGTAGATTAGGGTTTGGTGTTCATGTGGTTTTTAGGGCTTCTTGCTCGGTGTTGCTGATTAGGGTTTTGTAGTCTTTCATTATGGAAGCTATGAATTACTCTATGATGAATGTGGATGCTAAGGCTGCATTAATCAATAATACGCCACCTTGTACAATGGATCTAATTAGTAAGGTTTTTGGGATATCGTTGCGAACGGTGGCTGAGGTTCGTGAGTTCATGCATAATTTTAAATTGAATAAGTTTGCTATATGTTCTTTGGTTTCCACTAAACGATCTAAGGAGATCTTCAATCTTCTGTGTGCGTATGAAGCTGAGTTAATGGCGAAGGGGATGGTTCGAATGGTGAGCATGCTAAGGTTAATACGAACCATAATGTTACTATGCGTCAACCATCGACGAGTATGCGGGCTTCGTCGGATGAACTTGTTAGTATGTCATCACCGTGGGTATCTAAGTTTCTGGATAGGGATGCTAGGTTTTCGCAGGTTGATGTAAACCCTAATATGGGTGTGACGACTCATGATGGTGTTGATAACTCTTTTTGGTCTACTGATTTGTTTTCAGTTCCAAGTTCCAATATTAATGTGGATTCACAAGTGCATGGTACTCCAAATGTGAATGTGCATGGTTCTCCAAATGTGAATGTTACTGGTGCTCCTTTTGTGCAAGTTGCTTTGGTGTCTTACGTTGGTATTGCCTCGCACAGTGTTATTTCAAAAGGTAATACTAGTTTTAAGTTTACACAAGTGGAAAAAGTTTTTGAAGGGGTGGATATTTCTATTCCGCGTCGGGTTATTCAAAATGTGGGGAATCTATTTGAAAACACTCTATGGATACTTTATTGGGAAACGTGAGGCTTTTCTTGTGGTTGAATACTATGTGAAGAACAATTGGGCGAAGTATAGGCTTTAGAGAATTATGCTTAATGCAAAAGGTTTCTTCTTTTTCAAATTTGATTCAAGCACTGGATTGGAAAGTGTTCTTGAGGGTGGACCTTGGATGATTAGGAATAATCCGATTATTCTTAAGAGATGGACGATGAATACCAGATTACTAAAGGAGGAATTAAGCCGTGTTCTAGTTTGGATTAAATTGCATGATGTTCCTTTAGAAATGTTTGATGAGGAAGCTATTAGTATTCTTGGATCTTAATTGTGGAAGCCGATAATGATGGATACCTATACTAGTGCTATGTGTAAGGATTCATGGGGTCGTAGCAGTTTTGCAAGATGTCTTATGGAGGTTAGTTCTGAGGCTCCTTTACGTGAATCAATTAATGTTTATTAGATGGTACGGGTTTTACGAAGGCTACTATTAAGGTGGAGTATGAATGGAAACCACCTAGGTGTGATAAGTGTAAGATTTTTGGGCATTCAATTGAATCGTGTCCGGCTATGGTGGTGGTTACTAAAGAAGCTACAAATGCTAATGATGGTTTTCAACAAGTGGTTAATAGGAAGAAGAAAACTAATGCTAGTAATAAAGGGGGCGTTCAACCAGGTAAGAAGTTTGTGTATGCTCCAAAGGCTGATGGTAAGAATGTTAAAGGCAAATCTCATGTTGATAGACCTAACACGTCAACTGGTAGTCCAGGGAGGAATAGTGAGGGTTTGCATGGGTCTCTAAATAGGCCGTTGGTGTCTACGGCTACTTTTGTATGGCAGGCTACTCCTATTGTGATTTCTAATCCCTATGATGCTTTATCTACTCTTAATAAGGAGGATAGTGGTACATATGAGGTTACTGTTTCCGATGATGAGGAGGATGCGGAAAACGTTTATAATGAGACGACAAATCTTATGAATAATTCTCAATTAGGGGAAAGCACTCCTGCGGTTAATGTTCTTAATGTTTAGTATTGCTTCTTGGATATACGGGGCTTGAACCAGTCCCCTAAGCAGAGAGAGGTTCGACAGGTGGTTACTAAGAATAACTTAACTGTTTGTGCTATTTTGGAGTCTCATGTTGATGTATCTATTGTTTATGATACATGTCGTAAGGTGTGTAGGAGATGGAAGTGGCTTTCTAATGGTAGCTTGTGTACTAAAGGTTCTCGTATTATTGTTGGTTAGAATGATGATATGGTTGATGTTGGTGTTATGGCTCAAACAGAACAGGTTATTCATTGTCATATTAATACTCGGGCTGACCAGAAAACTATTTTCTGTTTTTTTGTATATGCTGCCAACTACTATGTGGATCATCGTGTGTTATGGAATGATCTTGTTGCTCATGCTTATCTCATGTGTGATAAGACATGGGTTTTGATGGGTGATTTTTATGCTGCTCTTAATCTTGAAGATCACTCTTATGGTGGGTATGAGCCGAATATTGCTATGCGTGAATTTAAAGAATGTGTTCAACTCATGGAGGTTATGGATGTTAATGCTACTAGACTTCACTTCACATTGAATCAAAAACCTCAGGGTGACTGTGGTGTTCTTAAGAAGATTGATATGATTATGTCTAATATGGTTTTTAGTGATGAGTTTCCAGGTTCTCTTGGGGTGTTTCAGCCTTATCGTATATCGGATCATTCTCCGTGTGTTCTTCGTATTCCTAAGGTAAGTAGACCGAAGCCTAAACCATTCAAATTCTCTAACTTTCTTGTTCATAAGGAAGGGTTTCGTTATGCTGTTCTGAATGGGTGGAATGTTAGTGTTTCGGGTTGTGCTATGTTTCGTGTGGTTAAACGTCTGAAACATCTTAAAGCGCCATTTCTCATGCTACTTCATGAGAATGGTAATCTACACGCGCGTGTCATTCAGACCAGGGATGAGCTTGACGCGACTCAAAGGGATCTTGATTTAAATGTATCAAATACTGATGTCCGTGAAGCTCATGCTTAGTGTCTTTTGGCATTTAAAGAAGCGTCCCTTGATGAGGAAAGGTTTTTAAAACAGAAAGCTAAGATTGAGTGGCTTGATGTAGGTGATTCTAACACAGCTTATTTTCATAAAATTGTTAAGTGTTCTAATGCCCGCAACAGGATTGATATGGTGCGATATATGTCTAATGTGTTGTGTGAGGGGAATGATGTTGCGAATGCGTTTGTGGCACATTATGAGCAGTTTCTTGGTTTGGAGGGTTTCGGGGCATAGGATTTCGGATAATATATTACTTACACAGGAATTAATGCGAAGTTATCATAGGAATATTGGTCCTCCTCGTTATGCTTTGAAAGTGGATATTCAAAAGGCCTATGATACTGTTGATTGGGGTTTTCTTAGGGTGATTCTGCTTGGGTTTGGTTTTCACACTACGATGGTTGAATGGATTATGGAGTGTGTGACTACGACCTCGTATTCTATTTGTATTAATGGGAATCTCCATGGTTGGTTTAAGGGTAAGCGTGGGCTAAGACAGGGTGATCCCTTGTCTCCCTATTTATTTACGTTGGTTATGGAAGTTTTGACTCTCCTGCTACAGAGGCGTGTTCATTTGGCGGAGGAATTTCTATATCATAATCATTGTGAACATCAGCGTATTGTTAATCTATGTTTTGTAGATGATTTATTTATTTTTGCTAGGGGCATCTAGAGTCGGTTCGCACCATCATGGATGCTATGTATGAATTTAAAAATGTGTCAGGTTTGGTTCCAAGTATTCCTAAGAGTATTGCTTTCTTCTGTAAGGTTCCTCGTGATGTGAAAGCTAGTACTCTGGATCTTATGCCGTTTGCGGAAGGCACATTGCCAGTGGGTTATCTTGGGGTTCCTCTTATCTCGTCTAGGCTGCTTTATAGGGATTACAAAGTCCTTGTTGAAAAATTCGAGAGTCGGGTCCAGGATTAGCGTAACAAATTTCTATCTACTGTAGGGAGACTTCAACTTGTTAAATCTGTGCTATCATCCATGCACCTGTAATGGGCTTCAGTTTTTATCCTGCCTGTTCGGATTATTCATGATCTTGAGCAGCTTTTGAGGAATTTTTTATGGTGTCAAGGTGAGATGAGAAAGGGTAGGGCAAAGGTAGCTTGGGATGATGTATGCATTCCCTAAAGTGATGGCGGTCTTGGTATTCGGAGGCTTGATGATTTTAATGTTGCTCTTATTACCTCTCATATTTGGTGTCTTCTCACGCGCAAGGGATCCCTATGGGTTCAATGGATACATTCGTATAAGTTAAGGGGTAGGATCTTTTTGGATGTTCCTTGTATTGGTGATGTAAGTTGGGGTTGGCGTAAGCTTCTTCAGCTTAGGACATGTGTGCGGCCGTTTATTTGGTATAGGCTTCATGATGGTAAATCTGCGTCTATGTGGTTTGATAGGTGGGCTGCTGAGTGTCCGTTACGGGATACACTTATGGTACACAATATTGTTAGGTCTAGTTTTACCCTTCATGATACTGTTTATGACTTGATTGAGAACAACGCTTGGAAATGGCCGACTGATTGGGTGGACAGATTTCCTGCTATTGTCTCTATCCCTGTCCTATCTCTGGTTGAGGGGCGCCCGGATTCTCTGGTATGGCGTGATGGTAGTGGTTCTTTGCAGTCTTTTTCCGTGGCTTTTGCTTGGGATACGCTGCAAAACAAGCGCCAGGCTATGGTATGGTACCATGTTGTTTGGTTCTCTCATTGTATTCCTCGACACTCGTTGCATATGTGGCTTGTTGTTAAGTAGAAACTGAAGACCCAGGATCGTTTGCGGCAATGGAATGTTGGGCATGCTGTGGGTTTAAGCCTTCTTCGGTGTCCTTTGTGTAAAGTCACTCCCGATTCTCATTCTAATTTATTTTTTGAGTGCTCTTATTCTTCACAGGTTTGGACGCAAGTTAGGGTGCTTTGTGGTATGGATTCTATTCCGCCTTGTTTGGATGATGTTTTGGCATTTCTTATACCAATATCCGAAGGAAAATCTATTACTAGTATTATTGCTCGTTTGGTTGTTGCGGCTACTGTATACTTTGTTTGGATGGAACGGAATGCTAGATTGTTCAAAGGGAAACAGCTTTCTGTGGATAAACTTGTTAGTATTATTACTTCTACTATTCGCCTCAAGCTTATTACTTTCAGATTCAAGAAGATGACTACACGATCTTTGGCTATTTTGGATCGGTGGAGACTTCCGTCCTCAAGTGTTCCTCATGATGGGGGTACTGGGTAAGGGTTGTACTCTTTTTTCCTTTTTGGGGTTTTTCCCACAGGGTTTTTCTCAAAAAGATTTTTTAAGGAGGCAGCCTTATCTGGATCCTTTACTTCCATTATGTTGCTACTGGTGTTGTGGGGTGGTAGTCTGGTTCCAAGAGTTCTTCTTATTGGAGTTTGCTAATGTTTTTTTTACACTAGTTTTCGATTTTTAATGTTAGCTTAGTGTTGTTGTGTTTATGGCCTGTCATAAGCACTTATTGATCAAGCTTTTGGCTTGAGGTTAATACGGTATTTCAACCGTATCCCATTTGTATTTAACATTGGTTTTTTGGTTAATATATTTACCGGGGTAACTCCCTTTACCAAAAAAACCCTAGAATCCCTAAAAATGAGTTGTAAACTCAAGAATGATGAACTATGAATATGAATAACTAATCAAGGATTATAAACAAGTTGTAAATATCATTTCAAAGTATGATTTTAACCAAGAATAGTAAGAACAAACTATACAAAGCTAAGTACAAGTAAATGTACATAATATTCTAGATCATCGCCTAGAAATCTCTTGTAAACCAATATTTCAAGCAACATAACTACATAATATCTATGTACAAGTATCAAATACAATATACTAATTATGATCTATCATATAAATGAAAGGTAATAGATCACAAATCACTAATATTCACCAGGGCTGGTCCTGAGGTTTTTGATGCCCGGGGTGAGTTGAAAAAAATATGCCCCTCTATAAACAAAAAAACATACGATTTATTAAAGGGTTTGGAACCTAGTCATTATGCTAGGCGGCTCATCCCTGCGCCGAATTTATTTGTTAAATAAAATGTTTCGATACAAAGAAACAAACATTGAATTACAAGTTCCAACTATATCACTTAAAACGATGCCTTCGTGCGTTTCTTGAAGCAAATTCATCAATTATCTTGTCGTAGTCAACATTTTCTAAGAACCTACTTTCTATACTTAATATTGTTAATCCGTTCAGCCTGTCTTGACTCATCATACTCCTTAAATAAGATTTCAATATCTTTAGTTTTGAAAAACTTCTTTCCGTGGATGCTACCGTGACTGGTATGGTTAATAGAATCTTGTACGCAAGTAAAACATTTGGAAGCATATCCATCTTCTTTGTAAATTCTATTATTTCAATAGATGACCAAGGCTTTTCTCCATTATATACTCCATTGGGCAACATCGCCTGTAAAATTTGTATTTCCATAAATAAGTCGTTACCAATAATATCACAATCTTTATCATTTGTCAACGCAGATTCAATATTTAAGCAATATTCTATCAAGTTGGCATCATTTAAATAATATAACTTTGATGCATCGAACATGAAACCAAAAATTGATTCAAAATGTTTCATTTGTTCAAATCTACTATTTAATTGCACTAGGTCCATATCAACTAAAACAAGAAATAATCAGTCCTGAAATTTTCTTTAGCAGATTATTGTTGTCTTTTGGTGTTTGGAATCTCATCAAATTATTTTTTCCTACAAGGAGTACGCTTTACAGTGAACTCAGGCTCAATATCAATGGTTTCTACAATTAATTTAACTTCAACAATAGCATTATCTAACCCATTTTCCCAATCGTTCTCAAAGTAACTAACCAATCCTTTTTGAATTCTTTAATGCAACATCAAGAAGCATATAACTCGACTGTAATTTCTTACTGACCATATTAATTTAATATAAAATATCATACCAAATAACCAAACTTAAAATAAATTCAAAATAGACAACTCACCATTTACCAATGATTCAACATTTCTACACACTAGTCCATCATCAGTTACTATAGATAATTTCAATAAAGTTTTCTTTTTATTTTGAAAACTTGTGTCTTTATAGCTTTAACACTCTCTATACGACTTTCCCACCTACTAGCACACAATGATTTAAACGTTAATTCATTAATAAACTCAAGTAAAACACTCCATCGTTTGGTAGAACTAGAAAAAAATAGTATATATAGTTTGGCATGTTCTAAAAAAGGTTTTTGCTTTTTGACACGAATTTGCCATATCACATAATACTAAGTTAAGACAATGACAC